>JAVYIG010002503.1:144876-244239 GCA_035222895.1 Strongylocentrotus droebachiensis | reverse complement strand
TAACAAATCGATCTCACAAGTCACATTTTACAATTGTTGTTGATGAAAATGTCCTTGGGGTTTTCTTCAGATATTTGAGTTTGACTTTGAGCCTACTTTTACCAATTGGGGCCAACCGCCTTCAGCTATGTTCCGCCATTTTCTAATTTCATGACGTTTTTTCAAAATGAAGGGAGACCTCAACTGTAACACCTGATTACGTCGCATTTGTTTATCTTTGCGATCGGTTGTTAACACAAGTCAGCGACAGGAGACACAAACAAACGAACGAACGAGCGGCAGGCTATCTGCACATGCGAGATAGACAGCCACCCATTAGATATTGGGCAACTTCTTTAAAGTGGGTGTAGCATGACCAGCTCTGGACAATAGTGCTGATTTCTAGCGATGTCCGGATTCCTTTCAGAAGATGACGAGACTATGTGTCTTTCCCGTGGCCTGACTCGGGGCCAATCGGGTATAATACGACTACGGATTACGCGACCGCAGTATTCATGTGCATGTAACATACGCAAAACCAAAGCATGAGGAGAACTTCGGTCTGTTTCGAGAATGCTAGAGTGCGCTGACTGTTAATCAAGTCCATTCGTTTAAGTGCAGTTGTCCAAAAGAAGTTGTATTATATACATGTACATTGACCAGTATTTGCCATGCTACTTCTTAAGAGTTTGCATTGTTGATTCTGCCGGAAATGCAAATAAGCAGTGTACATGAGAAAAACTGTTTCTGCATTGCAAACTTGAAACTTTACCTTTAAGATGATATTGGCAAGTATAGAAAGGTGTGCATGCAGAGATTTCTCTAAATTCAGCAAACTCAGTGTTTGCGACTAAGTATACTCAACTAATCGCTATAATTGTCAAGTAAGTATAAAATTGTGTGTGATACAGATTAGTTGTTTGTTGTTTCCCTACAGAATGAACTGGCAAGAATCAAGAGTGCTCTAGACGGTATTCAGGATGCAAGCTTACACAGCATCAATACAGAGACGATGAGTGGCATTGAGCCTTTGGGAAGCAGCACTAATGCATCTCCTGCAGGAAGCCCTAGAGGTGTGTCTTCAAAGCTGTCCAGGACACACCAACAAACAGACACCAGGACGTCACATGGAGACTCGTTGTTCTCACCTGTTGGGGCTGCTAAGCATGAACCTGTTTTAGCAGGTGTACTCTCAGACCCACATTTCAGGATGTCAGTATCAGAACCTACGACGGGTGAAAAGGATTGGAGATCAATGCAGGAACAAAGAGGGCTGAGTGAGAATAAACATCACTATGATCATCGTAGCCAGATGACAAAGACTAATGTTCGCATTGCTACTACTTCAGAAACGTCGGTTAATAGATCGTTGTTTGTGAAGGATAGTCACTGGTCTCATGTATCATCTGGAACCAGTAGGGGAAATGTGTTGTCTATGTCATCCGCAACCCCTCATGCAGGCTTAGTTGCTAATGGAAGTAAGAAGCCAGTGGATTTGACTGATAAGTCTGGTATACATGTAGATGGATCGACGTATCGTTACAATGCTCATAGTGATAGGATTGATGTTGAACAACAATCACCACAAGATGCATTCAGCAGCTATTCATCGGATGATAGGCCCCCTCATTACCAAGACAGAACTTCTCAAGGTCAAGATGAAGAATCTGGTCCTGGAGTACTGTCGTCACGGCAACAACCATTGTCATCAAGCCCAAGGGTGGAGCTATACAGTCTGCAAGAAGGAAGCTACACAAAAGACTTTCAGGTAATTACTTCTTGTAAGATTGAAAATCCCTCATCAATATCTTTCAACATTCAGTTTGTGATAACTTATAGTCAGAATGAGTCAGGAGAGCTGAGGTAACTGTTTCCAGTTCATCATGAATGTGCGATAAACCAGTGATGGCCTGGTGGTAGAGTCGCTGCCTGGTTCCTAGATTTTGTCTAACTTGTTTTCACTTACAAGATTGAGCATTCTATTTTTATCTACAGGGTGCAAGCCAAACATTTCTTTACAAAAATTAACAAACGAAGCAAACAATAAGAACAATCTAAGAGTACCGGTAGTTATTGAATTAAAGTTTGAAACAGAATTTTATAATTGAAGTTTTTGAGTAAGTTTCACCAAAGTTTGCTGATTTTGCTTTGTAGTGCCGGAGCGGAATATTATCTTACTGGGCCTAAATCTTAACTACACAATACATAACCGACTATAATAAGGAATTATCCTACCATAGGCTGTATACTATACTGCTTGAAGTCTGTCTCAAGAAGCACTTGAAGTGTTGCTCGTTGAGTGGAGCTCCACCGTCGCTAGTAGTAGTAGACAGAAGAGACAGAAGAGACAGGCAATCGGCAGTGTTTGTCGCGTGCAGTCTCATGTTCAATCTAATGTACCCAATAATCGACCCGACCGCGGAAACTACCGCGGGTGTCGCCCGAGTGCGGGACTTACGCGCATATAACCGCCAGAGCCGTATTGGCTCTGGCTGAATCACTACATTATTCCCTACTTAATGAGTTTAAAGCCTACTTCTAACTTAAACTAAACTAAAACTAACTTAAAACTACTCCCGTACCGCAGTGCGGGGTCACGCCGTTCCCGCTGGTGGATGGGTCAAGGACCCTCCCTGCCAGCACCGGTGAAGTCTTGGCCTTTTCAGAGGGCGGGCGCCGTTATCCTACCTTAATAAGTACTGTATTCCAATATTTGGTACGGGAAATATTATGTAAATCCCATAGCCATAATGGTGCATGAAATATACAACTATATAATATAACTAGTCAATCCCATAGCCATAATGATGCATGAATATACAACTATATAATATAACTAGTCAATCCCACAACCATAATGGTTTCCGTTCTGGTTACAAACGAGCCATGATTTAAACTACAACAAAACACCCGTTTCCGAAAGGAAATACTCATGGGAATTTCAGCTAGTGTATAATGCTGAAAACCTGGCTCCGGGAATGTTCAAGGAACCAGAAATATCCTAGCATCCCTAACTTGGTACATTTAACTACTAAACAGGATTCAAGTCCCGGAAATGTTTTAGGGATCAAGAACATAAAGAAACAGAAATATACCAGTTAACCCTTACCGTGCCGGTTATACATAATGACAAATTGCAAAACGTCTTGGCACAGGCATAAGGGATTAACCAGGGCATTTCATTAAATTCCCAAGGTGACCGAGCATGAAGGTGTGAGTGATCAACATAAACGATGAATGGCAATAAGTGTGCAGAAAAGGGAAGAGCCCAATGGCTCCCCATTCCCCAAGTGCAGTTTGGATGGTACAATGTCCAGAAACTGGGCAGTCCCACATGAGAGCCAAACGGCTCCCTACAGGCAGTCCAAACGGTGCATATAAGAAGTATTAGAATGATAAAAGCAGATCACTGAAATCAGATGGAAAATTATATAGAAGGTGAAAACACTTCAACAAAATAAGATTACATTCTCTGGGCCACTCGGCACCCGGGGGCACAATAGCCACTGCCGGCAAGTTCCCGATATCATTCAGGGCACCCAGGCCCACAACACCATCAAGCAAATCCAAAAGGCTCTTGTTGATCCAGAGGAATTACTCCAGAGGAATTACTCCCCCAAAACCTGATCATATTCTGACTTACATGTATTATTGGAACCACATAGTGTCACTTGGGAGATATCAAAAGACGGCCGTTTTATGGCCTCGAACACACATGGGTGCTCCGTCTCCCTGTGGAAAGAATGCTTCCTAGTCAGCTCTTAAAGCGGAGCAGCTAATTCAGCATAGATAACTCCGCTAACCGAAGCAGAAACGTTTCAGTTTTATTTAATTGTTATCTATTCAGTTTAAAAACATCAACACTTAAAGTTCAGGAACTCAGAATGGACGATTTACAATGAAATTAAACAGTGTAAACAAAAGTGAACTAAAATATATATATATTTCCCCCGATCAAACACGATCCGAGGAATCCAAAATGGAACCGGCACCATGTCCTTGCGGACGAGCCGTTGTGAATGGCTTTGATAGTGAACCATTAAGACAAACATGTTATTTCCCCCGATCAAACACGATCCGAGGAATCCAAAATGGGAGCCTGTGGGTGGGCTGGAAAAGGGAAAGGTCCTTACTCTGGAGCCCTGGACTCCCAACAACCTTGCATCTTACCCGCTTCCCACTAGAAGGAGGCACCACGGCCGTCCTGGCGACACTACCTCCTCCCCCCCGACACGACACTACCTCCTCCCCCCCGACAATAACTACCTGGACAAAGAGACCGACCGAAGAGTCAGGCGGGTCACTAACATTATTTATCTTGACAAAGGGACCGACCGAAGAGTCAGGCGGGTCACTAACATTATTTACCTTGACAAAGGGACCGACCGAAGAGTCAGGCGGGTCACTAACATTATTTACCTCAGTATTCACCGATTGTAGGCCTCTTGGTTTCCAGATCGGAGATCGGCCTCGCTCTCCGACCCCTCCAGGTTTTCCGGAACTTCAACCACGGGAGATAGAGAGCGGGCATGGGACAGCATAGAAACCTCCAAAGACTTAACAGTCTTCAAGACTTCCGCCAACATACTATCCATGTTGTCCATGCGTGTCCTCAAACTGGCGAGTTCTTTCTTCACTCCACCCATGTCCACCTTCAGACTGCCTATGTCCTTCCCTTGAACCTCGAGAAGGGTGTTGACATTCCCCCGGTCCGCCGCCGGAGCCGGGCGGGGAACATCTCGGCCTTTGGACTCTGTTGGGGAACGATAGGGTTGCCTAACTTGATAAATCCCCGGCTCCTCCACCGTATCACACCCGGGAACATCCCGACCTTTGGGAATTGTTGGGGAACGATAGGGTTGCCTAACTTGATAAATCCCCGGCTCCTCCACCGTATCACACCCGGGAACATCCCGACCTTTGGGAACTGTTGGGGAACGATAGGGTTGCCTATGACGATAAATTCCCGGCTCCTCAACCGTATCCCTAGAAGGGGGATAACAATACTTATTACGTGGGGTAATTATTACGTGGGGTTCCCTGGAAGGTAGACTGCTATCGTCCCTAAGCCGATCGTCGGCGGAGGGCTCGGCTGGGGAGGGCTCGGCCGGTTGCGGCGAGCTCCTAGCCTGTGATTCAGCCGCAGACCCGGCTATAGGCCCAGCTGGGCCTCCACCTGTAGTTGGGAGAACGGGATCAGGACCCTGGACAGACTGGATTTGCTCAGTCCCCTCCCCCTGTACCTGCTTAACTTCCTTAGCCTGATAAGGCTCAAAATCAAATAAATGTAACAGCCCCTTGGCTTCATGGAGACGGGGACACTGCAAAAATAATGCCTCAGTTAAGCTCCCACATTGCTCCCTCCAACTAATAATCTTGTGGGACTTAGTTTTATCCACAACGGCCAGTAAGGCCTCCTCAGTCCCATAATTCACTTTAACCTTCTCTGAGGCCATAACCGGCTTTAAATCAGCAACGATTAAATAGCCAAATGATAAAATTAAATACACCAACAATCCTTCCTTCTTGCTTACTTAATACCCTACTTAGTTTCCTAATAGCTTACTAAGTACCTGACAGGAAAATACTGAACCCTAAACCTCACCGAAAAACACCGTGGAATTATCTCCACGGTGAACAGCTTCAGCGAGCGGGCCAAAACTAAACCCTACTAAGTAACACTAAAGGACTACACTTAAACCGGCAACATACCTCACCGAAAAACACCGCGGAACTATCTCCACGGTATAATGCTCGGCGAGATGGCCGTACAATATTAGTAATGATGAAATGAAGATGAAATTAAATACCACCCACGATTTAACCCCAAATCCACAGATATACAAAACAAGACTGACAGTCAAAAATCCCACTTACATGTAGGTACCTACCCAATCCTTCCTTCTTGCTTACTTACTAACGTACGTAGTTCCTTCAAGGAAAATACTTCTTGCTTACTTAGTTTCTTAAAGGAAAATAGATATACTTACTTACTTACCAACTTACTTAGTTTCTTACAGGAAAGACCTATTGCCTACTTAATAACTTACTTAGTTTCTGTCATAATCTTACTTAGTTTCTTACTAAAAAATTCCTACCTAAACAACCCTATACCAATGGTATACATCACCGAAAAAACACCGCGGAATTATCTCCACGGTAATAATACTTCGGCGAGAGGGTTGAAACTAATTTAATTACTCCTACTCACTACTACTACTCTACTCCTACTTAAACAACCCTATACCCATAGTATACCTCACCGAAAAACACAGTGGAATTAACTCCACAGTATAATGCTTCGGTGAGAGGGTTAAAACTAGTCTAATTAGAGCCTACCCCTACTTACTAAGTTCTACTTAAACAACCCTATACCTCACCGAAAAAGAACACCGTGGAATTATCTCCACAGTATAAAACTCTGGCGAGAGGGCAAAAACTACGAGCACGACAAAAAACGGCTGTACAACCAGCCTAGTGAGTAGAAAAAAAATGAGCAAATTTAAGCACAAAAAATGACCGAAACCGATGTCAAAAATCGAAATACGGCCGCAAAAATACCAACGAGTCCCTAAAAAACTATCCTACAACCCTAAGCAGACAAGAAATGAAAAAACATGAGCTTATAAGGCCCTACGAAAAAAGTTCCAAAAATAAAAAAAATCCTTCAACACACAAGCGAATGTATTCAAGATGGCGGCTCGGACATGTGTGCGACCACCAAAAATTATCCCAAAAACACCGAAATGAGTACCCAAAAACCGGAATACAGCACTAAAAATACCCACGAGTCCCTAAACTACTAATCTACAGCAATAACCAACTACAAACGGGGAAAAAACAAGCTTACAAGGCCCCACGAATTAATTTACAAAAATTGAAAATCCCTTAAGTACACGAGTGAATACAAACAAGATGGCGTCACCCACACGTGTGCTACAACAAAATATCTCGCGCAAGTCCGAAAAGAACGATCACGCCATTGTAGTGCCGGAGCGGAATATTATCTTACTGGGCCTAAATCTTAACTACACAATACATAACCGACTATAATAAGGAATTATCCTACCATAGGCTGTATACTATACTGCTTGAAGTCTGTCTCAAGAAGCACTTGAAGTGTTGCTCGTTGAGTGGAGCTCCACCGTCGCTAGTAGTAGTAGACAGAAGAGACAGAAGAGACAGGCAATCGGCAGTGTTTGTCGCGTGCAGTCTCATGTTCAATCTTATGTACCCAATAATCGACCCGACCGCGGAAACTACCGCGGGTGTCGCCCGAATGCGGGACTTACGCGCATATAACCGCCAGAGCCGTATTGGCTCTGGCTGAATCACTACAGCTTGAACAATTGTCAAGCTTTTGTTATAGCCTCATGTAATTACCCACGAAAGATGTTTGTTAACTTTATTTGGAGCCTATTAAAGTCACATAGGAAGTCAGCTCTCATGGGAATTTGACACCTTTCGGTGTTTACCCAATAACAGGTGTTGTCAATCACCAGGGTTAGCCTTCAGTTTTATGACCATTAGACCTTATGTAATGCTTCGCTTTTCCCTCACCCGAAGCTCTGCGAGCGATTAGGGGTTAATTCTTGACTGGCCAACGGGTTTGCTGTGTGCAGATTTGTACTCCCATTAATGGTATTTCCACCAAGTGTGGTGTCAGCGAATAATGGCCTTCTGCACATGGAAACTGCCGATCCAGTCTCTTTAAACACTCACTGTTTTTCTCTCTCTGGTCTTACAGAATCATCAATCCATTCCACCTGAACTTGCTGAAATTGAGAATTTGAGACAAAATTTGAGCAACATGATAACTTCCCCTGGTAAGGATGGAAACTCGGTCTTTCTTTGCTCAAGGCGAATTGCACTATTCATGTGGAGTATTTTATTACTGATTCAAATATCCAAAATGTGTGTGCATATTATTGTTCTGTTCAATTTATTGCAAGTAAGAGTCTGATAGAATAGTCAAGAAATGTCATTCCTGTCATGAGTGTCTACAGTATGCACTGTGATACATTGCAAGTAGAGATTATGAACAAAACCGATGCACAGATTGTAGCTTTAGTTTAGAAAAACTCCCCAAAGAGCTATGGAAATTAACAAATTCAAGCATGCTACGTCTCATGAAATCTATGGTAGTTATTTATGTATGAAGTATTAGAAGAGCCACTGTGAAAAGAAAAAAAGAAGAATATTTTTCACACTGATTTATATATAGAGCAGACAGAAATACAAAGATTTTATTACATATCTCTCAATCGGTTCATTACACAAAGTAAAATGGTTACTTGAGAAGAAAATGCAGCCATCATTCATTTAATACTGTACATTTGAATGCTCATTTTTCAGTATTATTCATTCTTAACATTCTTACTTTTTCATTTGTGTGCAGGATTATCTCAAGATGAAAGTTTGTCTGAATTGCTGATGCTTAACAAGGAGCGTAATAAGAGAGAATCCACAGAGAGTACCAAAACAGACTCTCTCTTAGGGTAAGTACTGTACCATCAGCACCTTTTTATTTGATCTTTGAACTCTGCACCCTCAGTTGTGATGTTTGTTGACAGTTTGCGATGCCACGGAAGTCTGGACGTATATACCAATTGGTCCTGTCCAGTACCACCTAAGATGTAGATGTAGATGTACCAACGTCCGTTAGTCGTCCAACGAGCCAATGAACCATTTATTGGAGTTCCGTCCATTTGTATTTTAGAGGAGTTTTCTATGCTTCTATGTTTTTGCCCACCACACATCCAAATATCTCATTTTTAGTATGTTAAACAATATTGTCACCAAGAGACTCAGTCACTTTATGATACCTTGGGTAGTTTTCTGAAAACTATGTCATCTTTTCTTTAGGTAAAAGATGTTTATAACAAACCAACATTAGGACATTTAATGTTTGCACATTGCTGGCTGCATAAACATATATGTAAAAGAGACATTTACAGAATGGTTATTCAGAAACTGTCCAACAAAAGTACTCATTTTTAGAATATTGTATTTTTTTCTTCAAATTTTGCTTTTTCCTTTATTTGCCATTCACTTATTTGCCTTTCTCTTTACCTAATTTGCTTTTTTCTAATTCAAAACCTAGGGCTCAACTTTTCCAAGGTATTTCTCCATCATCAATGAGACCCGGTTCAGATAGTGGCTTGGCATCCTACCAACCGTCACATGTGACCTCCAGTCAAAGGTCAGGGGTCAGCGGCGCTGACAGCAGCATCTCTAAAGAAAACAGGGTGCTAAGGGAAGGATTAGAGAGGGAGAGATGTAGGAGAAGGGTAAGTCAAACCAGAAACTTGTAAAATAGAATGTATTTTGGCAAGGCATTAATCTCCATTTGCCGCTCCATACCTAGGAGATAATTAGGGACCAGATAGTTTGACGTTAGCCTTTGTGTTAGTAATTGCCTTATGCCCTGATGGTGACTGTATGGTAGGAATATTCACAGGGAGTGGAGATGGTGCATATTGTGCTGGAATGCATGCGGTGTCCGGGGTAATAATATCTGTAAAGCGCTTTAAGACGGTATTTTGTATTAAGTGCTGTGTAAATCCAGTTTATTATTATTATTGTAAATGACAATGCTTTTCAAGGTGAGAACGCTTCCTTGTTGTGTCAGTCAGGATTCAATTATTTTTCGGCATCAGACTGTCGCAAATCTTATCCAGTCGCAAAATTTGCAAATATTTCTTGCCCGTATGAGTTTTTTGGCTTTTAAGTACTTAAAACTAGATACAAGATCTGATGACAACAATTTCTTTGCTGTATTATTGCTGTTTAATTAATGTGCTGTTTGTTACGCCATATATTATGTTTGAAAAAAATTATGAACATAGTCTGCAAAACTGTGGAAGACTGGTGACAGCATGATGCTGCTTGGCGATAGTAAGAACCTATAACACCTATTGAAGGTACTATTTAACAGTTTGACATGGTTGTTAATATGATTGGAAACAAATATATCTTTGGATATGAGAAATAAATATCACCAAAATTTTTAGAAAAAATGTTCACCCATTTAATAGTGAGGAAAAGAAATTAATATATATTTATTTTTTTAAATGACAATTTTTCAAATATTGTTAGATGTATAATTTATAGCTATTCTCATAGGCAGAGGATTAATTTCAACGGAATCCCATCCCCTAATATTTTGGACTGATGTTTATACTGAATGTTCAAAAAATTAAAAGATACCTGCACCCCCCCCCCCCCCAACTTGAGTTACGTCAGAAATGTTTCATGTCTTTTTTTTTTCTCAGCACTGTGAGGATCAGATAGCAACTTTACAGGGGAGGATCCTCGAGACTCAGCAACTCTTAGCCGTAGCTCAGGCTACCGAGAAGAAGAAAGATAATATGATTGCACAACTTGACAAGGTGAGTACCATTTGTTTAGAGAATAGCAGTGGCAGGGTCCTGTTTCATAAAAATTGTTAAAAAAAACCAAATGCTTAATTTCTATGACAAATCTGCTCTCAGCCGATCAGAAGCCACTATTTCAGTAGCTTATAACATTATAACATTTATTGTAACTTGTTATTGATAGCAAGTTTTATGAAACAGGGCCTGGATGATATTGAAAATGTTTTTCTGCTTTAATATTCCAGTTAGCATTTGATAAGCTAAAATGAGTAAAATACAACAGACAATTTGTCGGTGGCAGATGAACTTGTTTTAATGATGGCTAAAATGGAAATAATTTAGGCATATTGTTTACTTTAGTGTTATGAGTGGACCCTTTTTGTAACATAATCAAATTGAATGCATAGATCTCTGTTGAGTGCCATGTTACAAATTATAGTATTCACCTGTACAAATAATGTATTTCAGAGGTCAGAATGCAAATTGCCTACATTAATTGTTGCTAGGTAGGACAAAGATTATGGCTTGTCCAACCTAGCAACATATTGGTTGACTTGATGATGTACTTCATCTTTGAATTTGGTTTATTTCCAATGGCTAAAGTCTATGCTAGTTTGAATCAGAGATAGCATTTTTACTCTGTTTTTGTTGTAGACCTGTCATGTTAAAGAGGATACTGTATGAAAAGATTGAAGTACTTGGAAAACAATTTCTTTGTATTTTTTCTTCTTCAGACAATGGCTAAAGTTTCTGCTAGTTTGAAGCAGAGAGAACAAGAGAAGGTCACAATGGTTGATAAGCTGAAGGCAACTAATGATGCATTATTACAAGAGATTGAGAAACAGAAGATTGTGAGTATACTTACATTTAATAAGGTTTAATAATTTTTATGGCAGGGTTTTCCCATGCATTGACCTGGTTTTCTGTATGGTAGTCTCAAAGTGAGAGGATCTAGCGCATTGAGAGAGGTAGTAAGAATAGTGAGAGAGACAGAGAGAGACACAGAGAGAGAGGGAGAGAGTGTGGTCATGGTTAAATTATGGAGCTCTGAATGGTTCCCCTTGGCATACAATCCCTATGGGTGGGAACTATTTGGAGCTCCATTAAATTCCTGACCAATCAGGAAAAACTTCTGGTGACATAACTTTCTCTCTCGGCTAGCTATGCCCATGCCAAATCAATTACCACAAACCGTTCTTATTGTTTCATTTCCATGGTAGTAAATAAGTTGACAATGTTATCTTTACTATTGCCAATATCATAAAAAAGATATTGGCACCTTGGGGGGTGTTTCACAAAGACTAAGATCGACTTCAAGTTGGACTTAACTATGGCAGGCTGTTCTTGCCAATGTTTGCTCTAACCATTTACTGGCATTGGTTTCTCAAGGGACGTACCAATCGTGGTCACAAATCTATGGAATTTATATTTGTTTATAGTTCATTATTGGAACAAATATTTTCTATAGATCATAATTGAGAGATCAATGGTGAGAGCAACTAGGGGCATGAACGGCCTGCCATAGTTAAGTCCAACTTAAAGTCAATCTTAGTCTTTGTGAAACACTCCCCTGAACTGTTATATTCTTTGCTTGGTTATGACTAGATCATCAGGGAACAAAACAAAGAATTGGTTGACAGTAGGCAGAACTGTGAAGACTTCAAGCAATCAGAGAGAGCTTTCAGAGATCAGGTAAGATCAGCTTACTTTGGTTGATTTATTATCTTATTCATTTATATTTCACCAAGGGAGCCCATTCAACAAAAGTTGGTCTTCCATGGGGCCCTGAAAATACATCACAACTATACACTTTTAAAAAGGATAAGGTGTAATCAAAGTAGCATACATTGGTCCCCTATAAAAAGAAATTAATAGATTTGTGACATATGTCACCTGAAAACTGATTAATGCTACATGTATTTGTGTCTAAACTGGAAAGCATAGGATTTTGGACCTGTTTATTCAGATACATTATGAAATGCATATTTTATTGAAAATGTATCATAATTCATGGCTGCGCTGTGATGTGTTCCTTGTTTTTTTCCATAGGATACAAATTTAGTTAAAAATATATGAATGCCCAAATTTTTATATTTTGCCCTTTATTCTTTTCTTTATCAGTTAAAACAACATCAAGCAGAAAATGGGAAGAGATGGGAGGAAGCTCAAAGGATGACACAGCTTACCAATAAACAGATGGAATCTATGGGGGAGGATTGTCTGAAGGCAGAACGGCAGCTCAAAAAAGTTCAAGCCACTCTGGCATCAGTGAGTGTGATTCATGGTTCAATGGCCATTTTCGTAATGTAACTGATTTTATACTTGAGTGCCTCAATACAAATTATTTCATTCACCTGTTACAAATAATTGTAGTTCAAAAGTCAGAATCCAAATTGCAAATATTACGTGTTGTAAGGTGGGGCTAGCCATAATGTTTGTCCTACCTAGCAACAACTAACTTATACAATTTAAATTCTGACTATTGAGATACATTTATTCATAATAGGTGAATGAAATCATTTGTATTGAGGTGCTTCACATAGTAATATATGCATACAATTAGTTACATTGCAAAAATTGCCTATTCCAACTATCTGGGATTGTGTACAGAGCAAAAAAAGTGACAAAAAGTAATAGAATATCTGGAAATAGGCAGCAGCATTCATCTTGTATTTACGATTTAGCCTCGTCTGTCTTGCCATACATCTTGTGATTGCTTTATTTAGAAAAATCTCTTGATTGGTAAACTTCATTCAGCTTCAGTAATCATGGTGCATATACCTTGACCTATTTCATATATCTATAGAACTCTATTTGAAGAGTGATGTTAATTACAAGTGTGAATCTTGATATCCAGGGATTGCATTCTGAGAAAAATAATTTCATCTTTAATTTCTATATTGTATTTAAAGTCAGTGAGATAAAAGAGTACTATAATAATTAATAATTTGTGTTTGAAAATCATATTTGTGGCTCTTTATCTTATCTAAGTATCATATATTTGATTAATGATAGGCAACTTTTTTAGATTTGGACTTGAGTGAATATTTGTCAAGATGAATTTGGTGAATTGATTTGATAGGAAAGAGAAGAATGGAAGCCAGAAGGTTTCTTCTTTAGAAATTGACCTGATAACATTTTTAGATTTCAACCTGACTGAATGTTTACTGTCAAGATGAATTTGATGAATTGATTTGATAGGAAAGAGAAGAATGGACGCAGAGAGAGGTTGAACTGGAGCAGAAGGTATCCTCTCTAGAGATGGAGCGGGCTGCATCCTATGATGACATGCAGAGATTGCTCCAGGAAGAGAAGAGGACGGTGGATGAACTCAACAAAGATCTCATCAAGATAAGAAGAGAGGCTGATGAAAGTAGGAAGGACAAAGAAAATGCTCTCAGGGAGAAGGTAAGTTGAGAACAAAGGCACTGGCCTATTGAGTAGTACTGATAGTGCAAGAAAGATAGAACAATTATCTAACCTTGTTTCTATGTGTGTTCTCCCAAAATATAGAAGAGAAAAAGGCAAATATATTAATCACATGGACTAGTAATCATTTTTTCGTTCAGTATCCTGTTACCTTTGAAGAGTAGAATGATCCATATAATCACAGGAAAATGTATTAGTCAAATAACACTTTTATTGCATGAATGTAACTTTCCAAATAACTCTAAGCAAGGGCATTGCTTAATCACTTTACAATACTGATTTTGCATTTTAAAAGATGCTTTCAGAATACTTGTATATAGTGATATATTTTTAAAGATGCATAGTAGTGGGCTCTCATGGGAATGTGACACCATTCGGGTGTTTACCAAATAACAGGTTCAATCACCAGGATTATCCTACAGTTCTCAGAGTCCAATTATTTGTGTTCCATATGAAGGAGAAGTCAAGTCTTGAGTTGAGTGTGGAGAAGGCTCGGTGGGAAGCTAAGCTCCAGAAACAAGAGGCTGAGATACAGGACAGAGAAGGAACAAGGACGAATGAGGCGGTGGAGAAGATGAAGAGAGAAGCGGAGGAGATGGAGGAGATGCTCAGAGACGGTCAGAGGAAACAGATCTCCAAGATGAGCGAAAGACACATGGAGGAGCTCCGAGTACAGAAAGACGTTCATCAGAGAGAGATGATGCAGAGAGAACAAAGATGGGCTGATAAACAACAACAATATCAAACCAGGTTAGCATTCATACTATCATCTCATGTGGTCACATTAAATGTCATTGCCTTACATTACTGTAGTTTTTGATGTTTGATTATGTGAGAATTTATGATCTTGAATAACCACAAATCCGGGGTTGGTATGACAATAAAAAACATGTTTTTAAAATCACAATCCTAAACGACCCAAAAATACCTGAACTGTGTGTATCCTTAAAGTAGATATTCATTGATTTTAAAAGCTAACTTTATATTCATTATTGCAAAGTTGAAACATTGATTCGACAAGGTTATCAAAATTCAATGCTTGGAAACATTCAAAGTGATGATTATTATAAATTACAAAACGCTTAAATACAGCCCCGGCATAGCACCTGTAGAGCTCTCCGAACACTGCTGAGATGTGTGAGATCACAGTATGGACATGATTTGCACAAGCAGACGATGTCCCATGACATTTCACACATTTTCAGTGCCTGTGTTTTCATCTTCTCTTGAGTTCTTTCTCTTTTTTCACTACCGTCAGGCTAAATGTATAATCTATTGCCTCACTCTAAAGCCCGCACATGTTTTTATTTTGATGACAAATGCAGCGATACAAAAATAAAGGAATCTGTCGCTTGTAAACAAAATAAGACGCCATTGTATATTCAGCTGCACACATCGCGGTATGTTCGGCGTTTCAAGAGGGAACAAATGCCATCCTTAATATCATTCCGGGGGTTTTTCAATTTGAAAGTCTGGTTTCTTTGATTGTTAATTAACCCCTATCCTGTGTATTTACAAGCAAAAGATTTTAGTTATCAGAATCGGGTCATATCCCCTTTTGAATGGTTTGACATGCCATTATATTTATATACACTAAACTCATTATGATTTGACAAATAATAGCTTTGCAATTATATTCATTCTTTATGGGATTTCCTCTGCTTGGGCAGTATTGGTCTATATAGTGACGTCATTAAAACATCGTTTTTTTGTTGGCGAATCTCTCGTATATCCCAGCTGCTATGGAGGTGGTTGTATTTGTATTTTTATAAATCACCCGATATGTAGTTGACCTAAAACTTGTACGATGGCCATCTGTTAGCTTACCAGTTTATAGTGATACATTAGTTGACATATTTGTGATTTTCTTTGAATTTCACCTTTAAAGTTTAACCTCCCATACAGTACATGAAAACAATGGTATTATTCTAAGGAATCTATGAAGTTGGTAACCATGATTTATGATGCTCTCATTCTATTCTAGGTTGGCGGAATGTCAACAAGAGATTCTTAAACTAACCACAAAGATTGAGAAACTGCAGCAGCAAAGGTGAGTACAGGAGACATCATTTTCATTTCAGTTTCTGAAAAAAGTGTACCTAAAGTTTGCTTCTATATAGCGCTTAATACAAATGTCTCTAAGCGCTTTACAAATATACTATTACCCCGGTCATTGGATTCACTGCTTGCCCGCACACACTTTGCACAATCTCCACTCCCTGGGGAGCATTCCAGCCAGGCATTACTTGACGCTAAAAACTGTTTGACCAACAATAGCGGGGACCCATTTAACACCTGGGTGGAGAGTAGCAAGTGCAGGTTAATATCTTGCCAATGGATATTAGTGCCGTGGCATCTCCAGTCAGGCACCTTAAACCACTCAACCACGACACTCCTAACACATAAAAAAAAGGTATAAACAGTTTTATATAATAACATAAAAGTATATTAGGAACCAGAAAAAAAGCAAGAATGCTCATCAAGCCTGGTACCTTTGAACATGTAGTGACATTTTATCATCAATTCTAAAAACATTTGCACTTCATCACAGTTTGTTCACAATTGTCAGCTGATTTTACTACACAACCATCAATTGACTTTCATAATCAACATACCAGCAATTCCTTTTGAAATCATATCTTTTGTTCACTGCTGGTAAGCATACTCAACAATGCGACTCAATAGAATATAAATCAGGCAAGCTCACCTGTTGTTAAAATATCTTCAATACTGTACCCTAGTAGATGTTTTTGTATCATGGCAACAACTGGCCAATCAAGAGACTGTCAGGAAATAGGCAGATGACACAATTTTCTAGATTCATTCCATTGTGCACCATCTTAGTAGAAGGATTTCACCCTGGAAACAAGATTGTTCTGCTAGTCACACGCAACTGTATATACAACTCATCTGCACTACATTATGTTTTATCAGCTGCAATTATCACCAAGAGGATTTCTCATATAGATTTAATCCATTGGACATCATCTCGCATTGTAAAAAACATTAATCGCTTGTGCTATCCGAGGAGAAGTGTACATTTCAAGCGCATTTTTGTTTTGACACGTTTCGTCGAGGCCTCGCGGGCGCGGTCGCTTCATTTCCTTCAAGCGTTTTGACACCTATCAAAGGAAATTTTTGTGTATATGCTTGATAATTATATGGACATCATGCCTCCAGGCTCCAGATGAGTTATTTTGTTGGATTCCCACATCTGAAACTATCCTAGCAGTTTGCATAAAGCGTCATTTTTCAAGTTACTGGTGAGCTTATGTACTCATCTTTTATGTTAGGAATTCATTACACAAATACCTACAAACATATGAAAAGCACTGTTTGGGTACATAAAATAACGATCAAATTTGGGATGTTAAATGTATTTAAGCTAATTAATGGTATATCACATACTTTATTAATCTGCTGTATTTTTTACGTTAATAGGATGGGTAATGTGAGTAACCTGCTAAGTCCAGATATATGTATTTCCCTCCAGGTTTGGTGTTGTTAGTAAGCTGCAGCATTTCCTTCAATCTCAATGCAACGAGGCAGTGATGATGGTCAGCTCACTGGAAGCCTCTCCTAAAACTCCTATCAACAACATGAATGGACAAGTGACTGGTGAAAGAGTCTACGCTAGAGAAGGGGTCAGAGGTCATGACAATCAAGGGCCAAAGGTCAGGAGTGCAAATGGTCCTTACTCAAGTATGGAAGGTATGATTATAATGATTTTCAATGTACTGGAGTCGAGGCTAAAAAATAAATTGTACTGGACAAAGTATGAAATTTAGCTCAAATATGATTAAAGACTGAAACATTGAAAAACAAAAAAAATGCAGATTTGTGAATAATGATGAGAGTAGTGATTATGAGAGGTAATAGTTTTTTTTAGTATACAATTTTTTTTTATGATAGGAAATCATAGCTGAGAATGATACTTAAATGTATACTTGATAGATTTTGCATAGCATGTCAAGTTATCAAGAAAATAGCGATGCCGTTGAGAATTTTTTTGCTTAGCATATCTATCTCTCAGAATAACGACAGTTAGTTCTTGGGGTTAGGTTTACTTTAAGTTTAAGATACAACTATATTTCTTGGGGTGATGTTCACTTTAAGTT
This sequence comes from Strongylocentrotus droebachiensis, assembly GCA_035222895.1. NCBI lineage: Eukaryota > Metazoa > Echinodermata > Echinoidea > Camarodonta > Strongylocentrotidae > Strongylocentrotus > Strongylocentrotus droebachiensis. Next base: position 226,337 of record JAVYIG010002503.1, on the reverse strand, counting down.
TAAGATACAACTATATTATCTAGAATAAATATTTCCATATGCTTTGTGATTTTGTTAGGTCAGCATTCAGAGCTATTGAAGCGTGCCCAGGAGGAGGCTCGACAGGCAATCCAACGTCTGTATCTTCACAAGCAAGGAGAATCAGAAGATGAAGGGGCTCCACATGATGAAGCATCCTTCTACCCTCTAGATGCTGCTCCATCTACCCCTACCAACAGTGAGATGTCACAGAGTACTGTCTACCAGGATATCTATACGTCGAATCTCCAGACGGCTCACCATCCGGCCGACCAATCAAGCATGCAGATGCATCGTACCAGTCACAGCAATGGCTTAGACCAGAGACTCCATGCAACACCCCATACAAGGGTCGCCAATGGAGTTGGGATGTCGCAAGGAAAGTCGACTGGTACACCTCAGAGGTCGAGTAGAAACCATGAGAGAAACAATGGATTTGGAGGAGGAGGAGGAGGAGGAGGAGGAGGAGGAGGTGAGATGGAATCAGGGTGGATGGGGGTAGACCAGTCAGATGCCGGTCTGTTCTTAGAGATGATGACTGATGACCATCAGGATACAAAGATAGAACAAGATATTGGTGAGTGGATGATGATAATGATAATATTTTATTTTATTTAAATCTATTTATTTGTTTGATTTTCTTTTTCTTTTGCAGTTTTACAAATATATAACAAACAAAATTTGAAAAATCGTTGCAAATTTGACACATGAAAAAAGAGTATATGTAGAATAAAGTAAGGCTGGCTGTATCTAATCGAAAACGTCAAACTGGAGGGATGACAAAGTAAGCAAAGCTTGATAGCATGGCTACCCTCAGTGGATACATAATAATACAAATATGGAGGAAAAAATGTTGGTAGAAGGGGGAAAAGAGAGAGAGAGAGAGAGAAAACAAGAAAAAGAAAGAAAGAGGGGGGTGTACATCAAGATTCACAGATATATGTGGTAGTTGGATTTCAATTTGATATATGAAGATACAAAAGAAGGTGCACATTTGAATATTGGGTGGGAAACATGTCTTGTTTACCTTGTTTACCAAGGGTAGCCTCATCAGTATCAAAAGGATTCTCCACTAGGGCTCAACAATCATGCTATTATTAGCCTTACTTTAGCCAAGCTACCTTGATAGGATGCTCAAGCATTCTAGGAGTTTCAAAGACGGATCAAGCTATCGGTGAGTGGGATTAAGAGTGGTCTTTATGATTGTGATCACTGATACAAGATCCTATAGTGTCAATACAGGGAAATACAGTCAAAGCTGTCATAGTTGCCATCTCTCTATCAAGGCCACCTGTCTATAGTGGCCATGTATCCTGTCTCCCTTGCCATAGGAATGTGTGTTGTAGAACCTGTCTAGAAAGGCCTCCTGTCTACAGTGTCCACTTTTTCTGTTGTCCTTGAGTGGCCTAACCTTTATAGACAGGTTTGACTGTACAGCCCTTCATGAAATTTCTCAGGAAAAGACAGGATAGCATATGTCCTCATAGTGTATTTTTTCTCACAGTGTAAAACAGGCTGAAAAGTTCATTAGGACCATGCAGGATAACAGATATTCATGTAGTGTAAAGACATATAAATCACATTTCATAGAGTTTTGTGTTTTAGAAACTGAGTCGCGTCTTTCGCATGGTGACGTTAAAGGTCGGTCCCCAGACGTAAATAATCATATCTGATTGATACACATCTACATAATTACACACACACACACACGCAATCACTTAAGTCGATTTGACAACTAATGGTCGTTATTTTCCACTAAAAGCCATATTTAAGCCCTTTTATTTTGAGGGAAGTTTTAAATTAGTATTGTCTTTCAAATGCTGTTGGACTTTAAAATTTTTATTTTTTGGGTCTGCAAATGGGACATAGTACCTTTAAAGGGACGTGAATGTATTGGTTATTCTATGTTCCTATCTTGGAACTGTCTTAAATGACAAATTATCATGGAGGGATAACACACAATCAGTGTATAAGAAAGCTAACAAGAGGTTGTTTTTTCTGCGTAAGTTGAAAAGTTTCCATATAGATGCAATGATCCTGACCCTGTTCTACAATTCAATAATAAAGAGTGTCCTGCTTTTCAATATTATATGTTCATTTGGCAATATCTCAAAACAGGACAAGAAGAAATTGGAAAGGCCACGTAAAATAGCACAACGCATAATTGGGGTAGAATTAGCTTCTGTCGAGTCTTGTTGTACTGAGCAAATTGTTGATAAGGTCTGTGCAATCACGAAAGACAATACCCATTCACTTCATTTATTTTATTCATTTAATCGTTATGGTATCCGACTTCGCCCCACCCCAACCCGCCTTTCACGATTCAGATATTCATTTGTACCCGACTCTGTTCATAAATTCAACTCACATGTTAAACGTTAAACTTTTGTGTTGGAAATTAATCATATGATTTGAAATACCAATGACCAAGGCTTAATTCTGAAACTCATGATTTGAAGTACCAATGACCATTTATGTCGCTTCATTATCTTTTGCATGTATTTGTTCCTTATTTCATCTATTTCAATCTATAAACGTGATGTATTTATTTCTTGTAATTATGTATTTTGTTGAATATGACTGTAACGCCAGTGGAAAACAAATTTCTATGTAACTTGTTTGCAAAGGCCAAATACAATATCTTGTATCTTGTATCTTGTAAACCTATTTTTGGTTCATTATTCATTAAGTATATTGTACAGTCGACCGAACAATTTTCTCTCCTTTATTGTTTTTAATAGTAGGATGGATGAGTCAACATAACTCTACTCTCACATCATCGCCAACCAAAGAGAGTGCTTCACCTGATATCAACATCCATCCAGGTCAAGGCCTACTCCTTCAGATACCAGGATCCTTAGCAACCCCTAGCAACACTCGGGTCAAAGGTCATAACCTGAGTGACCTCTCCACTGGACCTCTAGATATGCTGGATAGGTAAGACTAGATGTCTAGCATGCAGAAAATGTCAGTTTGTCATATTATTCCATTACCTTTTTATAAAACCTTATTCAGTATAGAATTGTATGCCTACCTTAAGTAGTTGCACTTATAGGCCCGAATTCACAAACAAGGTTTGTCAACAAACCTAGGTTTTGTGCATCATATGATGCGTTTCAGACCAACGTTCAGACAAACCCCGGTCTGAAACGCGTCAAAAAACGTCATATGACGCACTTAAACCTAAGTTTGTCTACAAACCTCCTTTGTGAATTTGGGCGGTAGTTTTTAAAACCACTTTTTTTTTTTTCAACATGAATTTTTTTGTTAATGGATTCTAATTTCCTCTTTTGATTTAATTCTATCCACTCATGATTTTATGTTTCTTTTATTATATTTTTCCTTTGTTAGCCCTGTCTCATCAACACAAGGAGATTGGAGAGAGGTCGCTCTACAAAAATACATTGCCAAGGTCAGTTACTATGCTGATCGTACAGGCTTCTCCAAAGGCCTGTCTTGATCAGCTCGAGATTGCCAAAGAACCCGCTATTTTAACTATTTCGATCGCAAATTATCCAGCTAATTTGCGTCTTCATCAGCCCGCAGTTGCAATTAGCGGGATATTTGGTCGAGATAATCATCGCAAGATATCTTGGGCTAGTTTGCAAAATATCCCACTATTAGTCCGGTGTGCCTTCACCAGCCCGAAGACTCACACTATGCGCAAATGCTGAGCAAAATATCTTGAGTTTTGAGTTTCGAGGTCGAGTCTCGAGCTGATAAAAACGCGATTTGTAACTTCGGGCTTATTTCCCAAATCAGAAATAGCGGGCTATGTGGAAATCTCGAGCTGATGAAGACAAACTTCAAAAGCAATGAGCTCAATCATATATTCTAAAAAAGAATGAAACGCTGATAATACCAAACAACAACAACAACATTCCAATTCATCCCTCTGTCCCATGACATTCATGTGGCCACCCATGGTAGCAAGGTTTGTATGACTGCTATTACGACAGGCCACTTCCTATGACTGTAAAGCCAGGTGCACACTACACGATCGGACTACGATGCACATTTAAGCATGTATAATCTTAATGACCAAGGACCTGAATAGTCATACGATTAAATTTCAAGGGATTTCACGTTCCCTTGGAGGTGGGAAAGCTAAAACGGCGCAGAATTGTAGTGACGTCGGCCAGTAGTACGATCGTCTAAGATTTGAAGGCGAATCAGATTTTAATCCGACTAGAAGAGTTAAATGTGCCAAAAAATTATGTTTAAAAGATATTCTTATCATTATTTAGACCGTAAATTAGGAGGACAGTGTTTGTTTAGATTTCTATGTATCTAATATAACCACATCTACAAAAATTGGATTGCAGGAGAATCGTATAGTGTGCGTCAGGCTTAAAACAAACAAGCTCTCTGCCTCTGTATCAAAAGAGATGGGTGGGGGTAAAAAGGAGAAGTCTTAGTTATAACAAAGCTGGATTACCTGATACTGGGAACTGCCCTGTGTCTCTGCAAATATGTTAATATCATGTATTTAGTTTCTTTCACTGCCATTAAAAAAAATATTGTTTTATATTTCCATTATACTCTGTATGTAAGGGACATAATGTATATTAACCTGGGACTTGTTTCACAAAGCCTTCTTTCAATGACAAATGACCAAAATCAGTGACAAATCTGCTGATAACCAATCAGAAGCAAGGATTTCAGTAGCTTATAACAAAAACTGTCATTTGTCACTGATGACAAGTTTGTGAAATGTGGCCCTGGACTTCCCTCAAGGGCATTGTCTTCAGGAACAGCCAAAACAAAGGTTTGTATTAAAGGTAAAGACCAGTAATGGTCATGCGATTGCATTGTGAAAGAAACGTTGTGGAATCGATCAGAAAAGATTGATCATCTAGCATCTAGCATCTGCAAGGTTCTGGAATCATCAAAATGATAAGAAATTTGGCCCATTCTTCGTAAAGTTACAAGCACTATACACAGAAAGATGTATATGGGACTACCCTGTATCTCTCACACGACCATGAGAGAAACAAATTTACCAAATATATGAATTAGTAGGCGGTTTCCCGGCAAATTTTTTATCATCATGTATTAGTCAAAACATATTCTTTCACATGATTGGTAATGAGAGCTTCCATTTCATTTTTTGAAATTGGGGCGTTACCAATACTGGTCTTTACCTTTAAGTCAGTGATATTTGGGACTTTATGTGATGTTTGTAGCATCATATTACAGAGCACCTTTGAAATGACTCATTTTGATCAAGTTGTTTGTAGATCTGTGATATAACTTGTAATGCCTCTAATTTCATTGACATGTCCTTTCCTTGACAGCTATTAGAACAATCCCCAGGATCAGCACAACAAACCAATCCTTCTCAAGCCAGCTTCACATCGCTGACAGGTAATTAACATAAATCTTTCCAATTTGGATGTTTGTATTGAATATGATCACTTTTGGTGTGACTTTGTAAAGACTTCTGTTTATGGGGGGGGGGGGGGGGTGGGGGAATGCTCCAAACTGAATTTAGTCCAAGTATCTTCAAACACACCGCACTCTTTATGAAAGAGTATGAGGAAACCACATTTTAATGTTACACCTACACATTTTGAGGTATTTACAAGATATTTCATGCAGGCTGTGTCACTTTCAACAAAACACATATTGTGACTGAATTTAAAGCCAGTTGATTGTCAGTTTCCATGTGCTGTAGGTCATAATTCGCTGACACAAGACTTGGTGGAAATAATATTAATGTGTGTACAAGTCTTGCACAAAGCAAAGCCAGTGGTCCCATCAAGAAATACCCCGTAGACTCTTGGAGAATCTTCAGGTAAGGGAAATGTCAGATTATAACTGAACCATATGGGGGAATGGGTGGAAAAGGCCGAGCATTACATAAAGCCCGTTGGTCATGAAACTGAAGGCTAATCCTGGTGATTGACCACACCCGTTGTTGGGTAAACACCCGAATGATGTCAAAGTCCCCATGAGAGCCCACTTCTATGTGTCTTTAATTCCCAGTGTACTTTTGTCATGAATTTAATTTCACTTAAATGATTGTGCTGTTGTCATTCTGCAGGTAAGACAGTGGTTGAGAGAGAGAGGCTACACAGTGGTATATCCTATGTTACAATGGAGCATTCTCAGCATGGGAGACTGGATGATGGTAGAGCTGCTACAATGAACACCAGTAGACAGGTGTCTGCAACAAGCAAAGGCCTCGTTAACAAAGACAAGATCAAGGTAGTAACTCCTGTTACAAAAACAATTTATCTTAAATAGTAGTCATAAAATAGTTCCTTTTTCCTAAAGATCTTCAGGAATATATTTGCCTCTGTGTAGAATATCAAAATCTTGAAAGGGAAAGTAACTGGTTAAAGCTAAATATACAAACCCTAAAATAAACAAAAATATAACATGTCTATTTCGGCAGTGAAATTACTGGTACATGTATTAGCTACATGTACAGTCATATTAAGATGTATATATATATATATAGGCGTGAAGAAAATGGTCTAGGAACGTGAGACGTAGCTGTACTTTACAATTTTATTACGAGCTTTCGGCTTGTGAGGCCTTCTTCAGGTTCTTGCTTGTGTGTTGGGCTGTCAGTGTGTTTCTTCATGCCTACATATTCTGGAACACCCGTTGTCATGTCAGAGTTGAGAATTCTCGCACTTTTATATATATATATATATATATATATATATAATGCATGTGAATCACATAAGGTAATGTTTGTATTCGTCAAAGTTGAAACCAAAGCCCAAGTAAAAGTGAAAAATATCTGTAAATGATGTGAACCACGCGAGAAAAAAAGAAGATAACTCGTAGGGCAAGTCCATGTTCCAAGATAAGGGACCTTTGTGCCCTTTATGCTCAAAATATTTACAATTGAATATTTACATAACTTGTTACCAAAAGTTTCAATTCACATGATATTTTGGCAGATCAGGCAGTAGTAGAGCTATGAACTTTATACTTTCATCAAGTAAATTGCAATATTTGTAGAGTCAAACCTGTCTTAGTAGCCAACTCTCTATAAAGGGCACCTGTCTATAGTGGCCATGTATTTTGCCTCCCTCAAGAAAGAAATGTATGTTGTAGAACCTGTCTAGAAAGGCCACCTTTCTACACTGGCCACTTTTTCCATTTCCCTTGAGTGGCCTTTATAGACAGGTTTGACAGTATAATTATTCATGATGGCCTTAAAGGGGAAGTCCACCCTGAAATTAAGTTGGGTTTAATAAAAGCAGAAGAATGAGAGAAACATATCAGTGAAGGTTTGACGAAAATCCATCAAAGGATAACGAAGTTATGAATTTTTAAATTTTTAATTTTGTGACGTCACTTGCGAGCTGCTCTTCCATATGTTGTGTACTGTAATTTCCATAAATTGCCCCCTTTTCATGGTTCTTGATGAAGGAATGGATCTATTTCATAGAGGCGTGTATAAAAGCATGTGTCTGATAATATATCGAATGCACAGGTAAAATAATTATTAGTTTTCTGAGAAAATGGCAATTTATGGAATTTACAGTACACAACGTATAGGAGAGCAGCTCGCATGTGACGTCACAAAATTAAAACTTTAAAAATTCATAACTTTTGTATCCTTTGTCGGATTTTCGTCAAACCTTCACTGATATGTTTCTCTCACTGTTCTGCTTTTATTAAAAACAACTTAAGTTCAGGGTGGACTTCCCCTTTAAATGGGCCTATTCTAATCTCTACATTATTGGTTTGTATCCATTGACAGAAGCAGACTGGTCCTCTCAAGGCTGGATTGAAGGCTGCCCCCAACAGGCAGAGACCGGTCATTGATGGAGGTCGAGACAATACGGGAAACCCAATTAAATCATCTCAGAAAACAAATGTGTGGCGCTGAGGTGGATGCACAGCGCCATCAACAGGCCAAGATCAGTACAGGTGTACACAGCATTGGGACGTCTAAAGATCCGTTTACACATGACACTGTTAACCTACCGAAAACAAACTGCAAGGTAAATTAGAAACGGTTGTGTGTACATGAAAGGCAAGGACGGGGCAAACAGAAAAAGAAAAGAGGCTGTATTCAACAATAGTTACCATCATGTATGCATACTTTATGATCACTGTGCTTTGATAAGGGAAGATCAAAAAATCAGAAGGACACAACGCGCTGTGAGACAAGTGCTACGCTCTTAGTTTCTGTTTTTCTTCCTAGACTCTATAATATATACATTTTTAACAGGCATATTTTGTTAGAATATCTATGTTTGAGATTGGCATGGGGGATGCAGTTTATAAAATAAATATTGACTGCTCATTTTTGAGGTCATGTTGAAAACCATAGCTCCTTTTGTGATCTCAAGACTGCACTATGCCCCTTGACTTTGTCTTGGGTCACAGTAGTCAGTACAGTTTCAATATCACCTTGGGTAACCGTGCCCCTCAAAGCAGTCAATATTTTATATTACTCGGTGCACAACTAAGGAAGAGAACAAATCATTCATCTTCAATAACCCAGTACCTCCTGGATACCTCAATCACACCTCAATCACACTGCCAAACTGGCTACAAACAGCTGGTTTTCAGCCATTTTAGCCATTGCATATTTTCAAACGAGAATGGAGCAGCTCCTTTTTACCCAGAGCTACTATGAAAGTTATTGTTACATGTCTGATATTGTTTTGTTTTGTTTTGTCTTGTTAAGATATCAATTGAGTTCTATTATTATATTACATTGTAGCACCTTGAGTGGTACTATATCAGAAAGTGTATAGTATTATAAATATTTCATATTATAATGTAAATACAGTTAAACCTGCTTTAGTGACCACCTGTATAGAAAGATCACCTGTCTATAAAGACAACATTATTTGTTTCCCTTTATTATGGTTTCTCATTGGTACCTATATGAAAGGAACCTGTACATAAAGCCCACCTGCCTATAAAGACCACTTTTCATGTTTCCCTTGAGCGGTCTTTATGTACAGGTTTCACTGTACATACATGTATTTCAGTCTGTAGTTGGCCTGGGGAGTGTTTCACAAAGACTAAGATTGACTTTAATAAGTTGGACTTGAACTATGGCAGGCCATTTATGCCACTGGTTGCTCTCACCATTGGTTTCTCAAGGGACGTCACAAATCTACAGAATTTACATTTTTTTTGGTTCATTGTTGAAGGAAAAAAGGTTACTTAGATTGTTAAAGTTGTATTTAAGACTTGGACTTATCCTACGCCATGCGATTTATGTCCTTAAAAAGTCTTTAAAAAATTCAGAAATTATGATCTTTAGATGATATTTGTATGCCTCTGCAACGAAGTACCCAGAGGCATTATAAGGTGGTTTGTCCTAATTTTCTTTCTTCTTTATTACTTTCTTTCTTTATTTTCATTTATTTCTCCGCACTTTTTTGTGTCAAGGATAACTCGAGATCGGTACAGACAATTTCTTTCAATTTTGGCTCAGTCATAGGTCATCATACGTGACAGCAGGTTATCAGGTTATCGTGATTCATATATATTATCATGTTCCACTAAATTTCTATCAAACTCTAGGCCACGGATGATGGAGTCTCCAAACACATGCACCTTCAACCGGCTAGAAAAAAGAAGGAAAGGGAAAAAATTATTACAAATTTGAAGTATTTGGATCTGTCATGCCAAGAAGAATAATTCTTCAGTGGATGCAGTGATAAAAATGTGTACATGTAGATAATAATGAAGCAAATACGGAAATATCTTACTTGATACATCTGGAATTGACTTGCGAATCCACTAGTAGACGAACTTGGCAAAGGTGTAGTAATTCCAAAATACATTGAATTAAATGCACAAAGTGGTCTTCAGTTCCTTTAACTCTGATGACGTCACAATTGAAGATTGTGCCACAGCTGACTGGTTGCGCTGCACGTTGATAATTTTGAGATGCATGTTGGATGCGTTTCCCTCGCGTATACGCCTGTTACTATGACTTTGATGGAAAACAACGCCATGATGATTTGAAATAATAATCCTTTTCCAAAGAACAAATTTCTTCTGTCGAAACTCAAGAATCTTGTTGTTTGTCTCTGTTACAACCAAAGTCCATCATATCATCTGTGAAGAGGACTTTCCATGCTTTGAGTGGGGTCTTAGCTTGACTGGCAGTGCGGTTAACTCCAGGAGTTCCTGTTAGAATGTTTGCAGTATTCTGCCTTCCTCTTTGAGCGGGAGGATGGTTTTTCCAATCAACCTTTTTTCCTTGGTCATTTTTTGTTGGCTTCTGAGTTACGACAGAGTATGTCTCCACCTCAATTGGTGGATTCCAATTGTCGTAGTTGTCTGGATTCATAGTTGAATCGATGTCTATCACAGCTCGTTGTGAAAGTCTCAAAGGTCGTCTTCGGAAGCAAGGGTGGCTCATCGACCTCAGACTCTGCATCGGGCATTTCCACGTCTGAGGCAGAATCTGACTCAGAATGTCGTCCCAACAATTCATCAAGGTCGTCTTCATCATCATCGTGGAATTCATGGAGGATTACCATCTCTAGATCGGCACATATAACATAGAACTGCTACTTATTTTATTTACCACTACCTCCTCCACAGGGTTCAGAGTATCCACATATCCTTTAAAAAGCTCTGCCATAAACAAACACTCACCTTCCAATACATCTGGGGGTCCCCTCCCTGAGCTTGGACAGACAACATATCCTTACCCGGCACCTTGTCAGGGGGACCGACTGAAGAGTCAGACAGGTCACTAACCTTAATTACATCAGCACTCACTGATCGTAGGCCTCCTCTTTCCCAGATCGGAGATCGCCTCACTCTCCAATCTCTCCAGGTTTCCCGAATCCTCAGTAGCTGCGAAAGACACATACGGTCCTTTGACCTTGCAATCCCGCAGAAAATGGCCAAACTGACCAAAATTTAAACAGCCTCGTGGTCTGGGAGATGGAGGTCGGGCCCGAGAGAGCTTGGAAACTTCCAAAGACTTTACAGTCTGTAATATCCCTGCCAGGATACAATCCATGTTGTCCATGCGTGTTTTAAGACTGGCGACCTCTTTTTACACGCCACCCATTTTATCTTTCAATTCAGCCTCTCTTTCCTTGATGTCCATACTGGTGTTCTTTGACAATGGAATTAGTAGCCCTTCCATTTGCTCGATGTCTCTTTCGGAAATCTGAAGCTTTTTTTACTTCTGCATACTCAACCTTCAGTATAGCAACAAATTTTGCCAAGCTGGACAAATATTTTCCATCCGATTTAGGTTTGTACTTCGCTTCCCAGAATAATTATTCTCCACTTTTGATTGGAAGATGGGAGGGATACATCACAAAATTTTCATTCCTCTGCTGTTGATGGAAAGATGGAAGGAGCGCATCATACAATATTTATTTCTCCATTGTTGGTGGAAAGAGCAGACGAAGGCAATTTTTATTTTTCTACTTCTGAATACTTAACCTTCAGTTAAAGCAACAAATTTTGCCAAGCTGGACTTTCCATCAGTTTTAGGTCTGTACTCCGCCTTCAACTTTTCAAAAACCCTGAGATATTGGCAAAATCATATTTCATGTTAATTTTTCTTTTAATTCGTAAACATAAAGTAGATGGAATTTGTTTTCACTAAGTAAGACTAGCAACAGTTTTAGAGTTGAAGTTTTTTATTGGTTTCTTACTCTTTTGCAAATGAAGAGATGATTACATTTTTAGAAGATTTCTGCTGTGCATTTTCCTGTATCAATCAGAGCTGCTTGTATGTTTGGTGTTACACACGCTGGTTGTCTCTTCATGAAGACACTTCTGTACTCGTATATACCTACATAATTCCAGTTGATGTCATCTGGCTGGTGTTTTAGAAACACTGTTGAGTTTTTGTTTCCATGCGCTGCTCTTATTTGCACAACTTCTCCTAGGTCTTGGAGAATATTGATTGCTCGCTGCATATGAGATGCCCAGCCCCCCGGAGCGCGCAGCAGAAGGCCCCACCGACCGTCGCAGGAGGCGGAACTGCACCAGCAACGGGAGTAACCTTGGCGGAAACCCTGTTCCCGCTACCGTCATTAGATGGCGGTACAATGTCCCGCCGCACCGAAACGGCAGCGGATTCAGGATCCCCGCCTTCGGGCTGCTCGCCTTCATTCTGATTAAGACCATAGAAGAGGAGGTTGGATTTCCGATTGTGGATCTCAAGAGAGATGATTTTGTTTTCCAATAATTTCATCATTTTTTAAGTAAAATCCTTCACTTCAGGTAGCTTATCTTCAATGTCTTCGATTTATTCCGCGTTAAAATTTATGCTTACTTCGAACTTGGTGAACCATTTATTAATAGACACACAACCGCACACACAGTCTAACAGAACACTCACACATAAAATTAATGCAAACACAGACCATAGTCAATCACTGTCAATGAACCATTAGCTGGAGCAAACACCTACCGACAACCCAATGATCTTCTCCACGACTGAATCCTCCAACGCGTTAGAGTCATTGACATATTAAACTCGTATAACTTCTCCATAGCATCCTTCAAACAAACTTCACCATGCAGAAAATTCTGACGAGTGTAAATCTTAAGAAATTAACTTACACAGAGAAATGCGTCTTTTTGGCATCTAGGCTCAGTTTCCTGATTAGTGTTTCACATGCTCTCTTTGTGGGTGACGGTTGAGGGCGACGGCAATCCGGTACGTGAAAGATGATTCTTTTAATCATCCCATTGCCAACATCAAGTCCTGTGAACAAATGTGCAACAGGGGCAGGTTAAAATTGCAAAAGGCGCGTCCAACATCAATGTTTCTGCTCTTTTGTGTGGCATAGGTTGTTTCCACCTTTTCACAACTGAAAAGGTGACAGAGTGTGGCAATGTTGCCCCTCGCATTTTCTCCATCGTTTTTCACCATTTTGTGTAAGATATCATGTATCTCACTGCTGATGAGCATCTAGGCTATGTTTCCTGATTTGTGTTTGAGGTTGCTAGGCTTCTTTCTTGTCAAGGAGCTGGGGTAGTCACCGAGGTGATTACGTGTATTGGTGCCGCAATACAGACGACGAGGTCAATCTTTTTAGATTGTGGAGGCATTATGCCCTCTACAAATACAATTGGGCTGTTAATTGCGTCAATGTATTGCTCTTTGATCTTCTTGAGCTCATCTTCGCATTCTTCATCGAAGGTGTAGGTAGGCTGTGCTTCATGAAGTTGTTCGATTACTTGTAAGATGTGTGTTAGGGATGGTTTATCTTGAAGGTCTTCTCGTGTTCTCTCTGTGGCTGACGGTTGAGGGCGACGTCAATCCTGTACGTGAAAGATGATTCTTTCAATCGCCCCATTGCCAAAATCAAGTCCCATGAACAAATGTGCAACAGGGGCAGCTTAAGTGATTCCTAAAATACAAAAGGCGCCTCCAACATCAATTTCTTCGCTCTTTGTGTGTCATAGGTTGCTGCCACCTTTTCATCGCTGAAAATGTGACAGAGTGTGGCAATGTCGCCACTCGCATTTTCTCCATTGTTTTTCACCATTTTTCACCATTTTGTGTAAGATGCTGTGTATCTCACTGCTGATGAGCATAAATTTCCATAAGCCTCAGCTTGTCTTGGAGTTAGAGATTTTGTCGGCCATCTTTCTTGTTGGGAAGCTCTCTGCTCTTTTTCGGCTAACTTGTCAGAATTCATTGTAACAGAATTCTCTAAATCTGTGAGTTTGTTTGTGATAACTAAAAAACTCTCGCGTAAGTTAATCCAGCTTAGCATTTAGGATAGCTGAAGAGCTGGTAATATTCTGATGAATACTGTTTCAGTAGTATATGCTCAATCTTTTCTTCTATCGTGGAAAATGTGTCCTTACCCAAGGATTATATACAACATGCATATCTTTGTAGCCTTGATAGCAATTCTGTTGAATGTTGATATCTGTAAATGACTTGTTCACCAGCCTGGGTTGTCCATCTGGAAGCGATGACAGTATGCAGGTCAAGCCTGTTGTGTTGCACCAATGTGGAGATGTTGAATAATCTTTGGTTTTGAGTATGGCTTTCCCGGCTTGATCCAGCATGAATTTGAAGATGTGTGGCTTGCTGTGATAGGCCATACTGTGTTGATGGGGCAGAAGCCAGTCGTGGACATTGAAGATGTGTAGGATTCGCTGCGCAGTTGTCATACTGTCAAAGCATTGGAATGAGGCAGGGATGGCTTTCAGTAGCTTTGGAAATGTAGTGATGCTGTTTTTTTCCAGGTGTGTAGAGATGCATGAAAAGAATTGATCCACATCCTTGTGTGTGTGCAGGAAATTCCTTCCGACAACTTTCCCAGCTTGACTTGTTAGGGAAGCCAAATTTATTCCAACTAGCGTTCGTGCGCGTCCAGGACGATTAATTTTGATCGGTCACATCCTTCTTGCTCGTAAAAACATATTTGCAGCCGTCGCGATCACAGCGTCCAAATCCCTCAGAATGAAAAAGCGGCAGATGCTCGCAAGGCGGGCAAAACGGTTGCTGACCCGACTCGCAATATGTGTTAAAATGACCTTCCTCCTGGCCAGGGGATGGGGACGGAAAGTTCTGACTGCTGACATCAGGAGCAGTTCGGGGGATGGCGCAAGCAGTGAGCGCAGTCGCTACGCTTTGAAAAAAGAATCGTGCCAATGCGACGGTCCATATGCCTGGCAGCAAAGAGATAATCCTGATTGATATCGGGATTGTCCTTCAACTTCTTCAATGAACCACTGGGAACATCCTTAACACGATCATAGTCGCGACCATACAGATTGGGAGGCGCCTCACTCCTCTCGCATGGAACATCAACGCGCCGCTGTGCAAAGCTAACATCGGACCAATATTGATCCTTCAAAAGCGCCATTGCTGCATCGAAAACCCTATCGCTCCTCCTCAGACAGGCCCCTCTGTGAGCATGGAGCTTTATCCTCACCAGGTAGTGTGGATGGCAAGTACGATGATGCGAGCGCACAGGTACAGGGAGCCCATAAATACACCACCGGGTTTAACGCAAAGTACCCCGGACAATATGACGTAACAAGCAGCGCGTCTAGGTTTTGGTCACGGAAAAACCTCGCGTAGAAAAACTCATTGACGGAAGGGTTTACGTTAAAGTCCGGGCCCCCGTCAATAACGAGAACAAGGACGGACTCGCTCGACGGAGCAGGCAGAGGCTTGCTCAGGATCACATTCAAATAGTTCATGTAAGCCGCTATATTAATAATCGAATGCGGACTTCGAATGAAGACGGTCGCTTGAGAGCTCTTTGCCACACAAAATGCTCTCTACCAAGCTGGTCCTTGGTAGTGCCTCTAGCAGGCTCTAGCTCACAGTACCCAGAGGGAGTCAACAAATACCCGGGTGTAGGAAAATCGTGGTCAAAATATACGGGACGGTCATCAATCGGGAAAAAAACAGTTAATGGCAGTTCGGCAATCAACGGCCAAGGTATGGTTGCCAACCTTTACCTTGTTCTTATTATCAGCGCTAAATATGTGGACATAATCACCAAATTGCGACGCGAGTTCCATTGTGTATCGCACCCTAGCAGAATAAAAATGCTCAGCTTAGGATGCTTTAAGAAATCTTTTTCATATACAAAAGACTGGTCCATTTGTTCTCAAATTTAAACAGGAGTATGTACATGCATAATTCCTTGTACCCATGGAAGTTCGACAAAAATGGGGAGGGGTGTGCAAATGTGGGCTACTATATTTGTAGCTCTGCTCTCTCAATTGATCACACCCCACCCCCCGATATATATATATATATATATATACTATAATGATATTAAATGAAAATAAATAAACAAATACATAATTTTTAAGACAAGCAACAGTTTTAGGGTTGAAGTTTTTATTGGTTTCTTACACTTTTGCAAATGAAGAGACGATTCAATTTTTAGAAGAGTACTGCTGTGCATTTTCCTGTATCAATCAGAGCCATGTGCAGCTCTTATTTGCACAACTTCTCCTAGGTCTTGGAGAATATTGATTGCTCGTCTATATTCAGTTGAACGTATGCTTCTCATGCTCTTTGTACAGGTAGTCTTAAATGCCCTGTATGTTATGACTGGTCCTGGAGTCTTGATGATTGCGTATGCCAGGTTTTGTTCATTGGGTTGTGTTTTCTCTTTGATACATAGACACACAACCGCACACACACACAGTCTAACAGAACACTCATACATAAAATTAATGCAAACACAGACCATAGTCAATCACTGTCAATGAACCATTAGCTGGAGCAAACAACTTCCGACAACCTGATGATCTTCCTCACGACTGAAGCCTCCAACGCGTTAGAGTCATTGACAAATAACTTGCCCATAACTATCCCAGCTGCCAGAAAAGCCTTTTGGTCAATCATGCCTGCCTGATCCTCAATGAGTTTCCTTCCCTCGTTAGGTACATTTATAGTGAGGCGTTCATACACCGCATTTAGGGCCAGACGCAGGAATTCTTTCCCGAGGCCTCCGAGGTCTTGGCCCCTTTCACCCATGAAGCTTACTTTTAAGGGGAGGCAAGGCTTGTAGCCTCTGGCCGTGAACTCATCCGAGACCCCCTGAAACACAGCCAGCCTGGAGATGATAATTTTATACGTGTCCCCTTGCATAGCTGCATCAGTTGACGCCATGTCTGATGGCAGATTCAGCCTCCTGCCCCTGACAAACTCCTCCCTGAAATTCTTTACTAGCTCTTCTACACTTGTGTCATCAGACCTGGTGAGGTTAAGAGGTTAGCGTTTCATTTAACTTTGTGCTCCGTCTGCTGCTAGAAGGTACATGTATGCACAGCAGTGTTCCATGCAATCAGCTTTGTTGATAAATGCGTAGCTGCCCTTTTCAATACAAATAGAAAGCAATAAAAAACCCAGGTATCATCTCAGATTTACTCACAGACTGCTTCATAGGCTTTCCATGCTCCTCGATCCTCATACCAACTGAAGAATCTTGTCTGTTTCTTATAGCACCTTTTAGAGTGCAATGCTAGCTGGAATGTTGCCTCTAATGGTTTCAACTCCTGTGTATACAATGTGGAGGAAAAAAAAAAAAAGGCTGGATAATAATAGTAATAATAATACTCAGTTTATATTTTGGTCCTGTTGACAGGGCAGGTATATTCCTAGGAATTACCCAAACCAAAAGTGCCGTCCACTCTTCCCGCAGGTGTTTGTTGTCTTCTGGGGAGGGAAGAAATATTGTAAGGGAGGCATCCTCTACATTCATTACCGGAGCAACACTGGATAAGGAAAAATCAACAGTTCTATTCTTTGCAGCAAGATATTGATAGAAATGGAGATCTTTGCCCTTATCGTCCATGGGTGTCCTTACCCAAGGATTATATACAACATGCATATCTTTGTAGCCTTGATGGCAATTCTGTTGAATGTTGATGTCTGTAAATGACTTGTTTACCAGCCTGGGTTGTCCCATCTGGAAGCGATGACAGTATGCGGGTCAAGCCTGTTGTGTTGCACCAATGTGGAGATGTTGAATAATCTTTGGTTTTGAGTATGGCTTTCCCGGCTTGATCCAGCGTGAATTTGAAGATGTGTGGCTTGCTGCGATAGGCCATACTGTGTTGATGGGGCAGAAGCCAGTCGCGGACATTGAAGGTGTGTAGGATTCGCTGCGCAGTTGTCATACTGTCAAATCGTTGGAATGAGGCAGGGATGGCTTTCAGTAGCTTTGGAAATGTAGTGATGCTGTTTTTTTCCAGGTGTGTAGAGATGCATGAAAAGAATTGATCCACATCCTTGTGTGTGTGCAGGAAATTCCTTCCGACAACTTTCCCAGCTTGGCTTGTTAGGGAAGCCAAATTTATTCCAACTAGCGTTCGTCCGCGTCCAGGACGCGATTCAGGATGATTGATCTTGATCGGTCACATCCTTCTTGCTCGTTAAAAACATATTTGCAGCCGTCGCGATCACAGCATCCTAATCCCTCAGAATGAAAAAGCGGCAGATGCTCGCAAGGCGGGCAAAACGGTTGCTGACTCGACTCGCAATATGTGTTAAAATGACCTTCCTCCTGGCCAGGGGATGGGGACGGAAAGTTCCTGACTGCTGACATCGGGTCGCTGGAGCAGGTCGGGGGATGGCGCAAGCAGTGAGCGCAGTCGCTACGCTTTGAAAAAAGAATCATGCCAATGCGACGGTCCATATGCCTGGCAGCAAAGATATAATCCTGATTGATATCGGGATTGTCCTTCAACTTCTTCAATGAACCACTGGGAACATCCTTAACACGATCATAGTCGTGACCATACAGATTAGGAGGCGCCCCACTCCTCTCGCATAGAACATCAACGCGCTGCTGTGCAAAGCTAACATCGGACCAATATTGATCCTTCAAAAGCGCCATTGCTGCATCGAAAACCCTATCGCTCCTCCTCAGACAGGCCTGTCTGTGAGCATGGAGCTTTATCCTCACCAGGTAGTGTGGATGGCAAGTACGATGATGCGAGCGCACAAGTACAGGGAGCCCGTAAATTCACCACCGGGTTTAACGCAGAGTACCCCGGACAATATGACTTAACAAGCAGCACGTCTAAGTTTTGGTCACAGAAAAACCTCTCGTAGTAAAACTCATTGACGGAATGGTTTACGTTAAAGTCCGGGCCCCCGTCAATAACGAGAACAAGGACGGACTTGCTCGACGGAGCAGGCAGAGGCTTGCTCAGGATCACATTCAAATAGTTCATGTAAGCCACTATATTCATGATTGAATGCGGACTTTGAATGAAGACGGTCGCTTGAGAGCTCTTGGGCCACACAAAATGCTCTCTACCAAGCTGGTCATTGGTAGTGCCTCTAGCAGGCTCTAGCTCACAGTACCCAGACGGAGTCATCAAATACCCAGGTATAGGAAAATCGTGGTCAAAATATACGGGACGGTCATCAATCGGGGAAAAAAAAAGGTTAATGGCAGTTCGGCGATCAACGACCAAGGTATGGTTGCCAACCTTTACCTTGTTCTTATTATCAGCGCTAAATATGCGGACATAATCACCAAATTGCGACGCGAGTTCCATTGTATATCGCACCCTAGCAGAATAAAATGCTCAGCTTAGGATGCTTTAAGAAATCTTTTTCATATACAAAAGACTGGTCCATTTGTTCTCAAATTTAAACCTTGTACCCATGGAAGTTCGACAAAAATGGGGAGGGGTGTGCAAATGTGGGCTACTATATTTGTAGCTCTGCTCTCTCAATTGATCACACCCCACCCCCCCAAAAAAAAAAATATATATATATACTATAATGATATTAAATGAAAATAAATAAACAAATACATACATAATTTTTAAGACAAGCAACAGTTTTAAGGGTTGAAGTTTTTATTGGTTTCTTACACTTTTGCAAATGAAGAGACAATTCAATTTTTAGAAGATTTCTGCTGTGCATTTTCCTGTATCAATCAGAGCTGCTTGTATGCCAAGGACAATACAGTTCTTGTTTTGGCCTACACAAGAATCACTAATAGTCAGGTGGCTTATGTCAATGTTATCGATTATCGTTTCTTGCCGGATAAAAGCACCATTTTTGGTACAGGGCTCTCTTAGGAACTACTAAACGATATTAGGCTAGGAGCCCCCGGCAAAAATTTCAATTTAAGGGTGTGGGGGCGGGGGCGTCTTTTGGAGCCCCCAAATAATGTTATAACATTGATTTGTTGTTGTACAAACGCCATTTTTGGTACAGTGCTTCCTTAGGACCTACTGAACGATATTAGGGTAGGACCCCCCGTCAAAAATATCATATAATGGCATCGCTTCGTAGCCCCAAAATAATTTAGAAGGTAATATAACATTTATTTGTTTTTGTACAAATGCCATTTTTCAGTGCAGGGCTCCCTTAGGACCTACTGAACGAAATTACGGTAAGAGCCCCCGGCAAGAATATCATATAAGGGGGTGGGACAGGGGCGTTGCCTCGTAGTCCACAAATCATTTGTGAGGTAATAATACATTGATCTGTTGTTGTACAAATGCAATTTTTGGCACAGGGCTTCATTAGGACCTGCTGAATAATGGTAAGGTAGGAGCCCCCGGCATACATATTCATATATGGGTGATTGGGGGACCCATGGCGTTTGTACAACATCAAGTTATATTACCTTACACATTGAATTAAATTGAAGTTTTTGCCGGGGGGCTCCTAGCCTAATATCGTTTAGTAGGTCCTAAGGGAGCCCTGTACCAAAAATGGTGCTTTCATCCGGCAAGCAACGATAATTTCACTAAGCCACCGGACTATAAAAAGGACCACCTTAGTGACTTCAGGTGATCGTTTCATCTAAGAAATGCTTGAGGGCGCTTGGACTTGTATATTTTTGGTGTTACACACGCTGGTTGTTTCTTCATGAAGACATTTCTCTACTTGTCTTTTTTGATGATGTGTATGCCTACACTATTCCAGTTGATGTCATCTGGCTGGTGTTTTAGAAACACCGTTGAGTTTTTGTTTCCATGCACAGCTCTTATTTGCACAACTTCTTCTAGGTCTTGGAGAATATTGATTGCTCGTCTATATTCCATTGAACGTATGCTTCTCATGCTCTTTGTACAGGTAGTCTTAAATGCCTGTATGTTATGACTGGTCCTGGAGTCTTGATGATTGCGTATGCCAGGTTTTGTTCATTGGGTTGTGTTTTCTCTTTGATAATAGACACACAACCGCACACACACACAGTCTAACAGAACACTCACACATAAAATTAATGCAAACACAGACCATAGTCAATCACTGTCAATGAACCACTAGCTGGAGCAAACACCTACCGACAACCCGATGATCTTCTTCACGACTGAATCCTCCCAACGCGTTAGAGTCATTGACAAATAACTTGCCCATAACTATCCCAGCTGCCAGAAAAGCCTTTTGGTCAATCATGCCTGCCTGATCCTCAATGAGTTTCCTTCCCTCGTTAGGTACATGTATGGTGCGGCGTTCATACACGGCATTTAGGGCCAGACGCAGGAATTCTTTCCTGAGGCCTTCGAGGTCTCGGCCCCTTTCACCCATGAAGCTTACTTCTAAGGGGGGACAAGGCTTGTAGCCTCTGGCCGTGAACTCATCCGAGACCCCCTGAAACACAGCCAGCCTGGAGATGATAATTTTATACGTCTCCCCTTGCATAGCTGCATCAGTTGACTCCATGTCTGATGGCAGATTCAGCCTCCTGCCCCTGACAAACTCCTCCCTGAAATTCTTTACTAGCTCTTCTACACTTGTGTCATCAGACCTGGTGAGGTTGAGAGGTTAGCGTTTCATTTAACTTTGTGCTCCGTCTGCTGCTAGAAGGTACATGTATGCACAGCAGTGTTCCATGCAATCAGCTTTGTTGATAAATGCATAGCTGCCCTTGTCAATACAAATAGAAAGCAATAAAGCCTCCAGTTATCATCTCGATTTACTTACAGACTGCTTCATGGGCTTTCCATGCTCCATGCTCTTGTCTGTTTCTTATAGCACCTTTTAGAGTGCAATGCTAGCTGGAATGTTGCCTCTAATGGTTTTAACTCCTGTGTTTACAATGTGGAGAAGAAAAAAATGTCTGGTTAATAATATTAATAATAATAATAATAATATTACTCAGTTGTTATTTTGGTCCTGTTGAGTGTATTTATCCATGGCAGGGCAGGTATATTTTAGCAATTCCCCGAGCCACAAGTGCCGTCCACTCTTCCCGCAGATGTTTGTTGTCTTCTGGGGAGGGAAGAAACATTGTAAGGGATGCATCCCATACATTCATTACAGGAGCAATGAATGTACATACCTAGTAGCAATCAGTAAGTTAGTAAAGTTCATGAAAGTATTTCTGTCCTTGTTGAGAGTTTTACGGTTCTTATATTGTTGAATAGTTGCCTGGAAATAGTTTATTGAATAATAAATTCTTTATTTAACTTTAGATTGATTCAAGTTATAAATCTTGTTAGTCTGGTTTGCCTAGTAAATTAAGTATGCATTGTTGATGATAGCGTATGAAATCTATAATTGATTTAGAACTACTGTAGGATTTATTACTAAACAGGAACACAAAGACTTCGTCTGTATATTTCAGACAAACGGACTCAGGTCATCGTGCCTTATAAATCGCTCGGAAGTGTGAAAGGGAATAAGATACTATTTTTGTTATTTAGTGAGTGACTGAGTGGAAGACTTAATACACAGAAACGAATGTATGGGACATGATTATGGTCTAAATGGTGTTGTGAGGCTTGTTAGAGAGACAAAAACATGATTAGTTCCTACTTAATGATACTTAATTACGGTATCAGGGGTGAGAATAACACTCACCTATAAAAGGATGGAAGATGTTGTGAAGTGGTTTGAGACTCTAGAAGCTAATTTTGATGGGAAATGGCCAAATCAATACAGAGTTTTCCCAGAGAGTGAGACAACGTGTCTTGCACGTGACGAGAGACAGATTGGAAAAGGACGAGACATTGCGTCCCAAAAGGAAGCAATTGCCATACGTCACAATGACTTTAAGCGTATACTAGTAGAAGGACGCATGGTCCGGACGCACCGACCGTCCTAGACAAGTTCACAAGGACGTTTCGTCCATTCACTACCGGTACTGGACATTCTGTCTTGTTTCCTTCTATCCAAACTATAACAAATATAGATGCCTATTTCCAACTTAATATATCACCATCAAAAATACTTAAAAACTTCTCTTCATATACACCATTCTGACCGCATTGATCCATAGAACAATAAAATATCCCTCTCCCTCTATCATTTTAGAACAATCCTAGTAAATTTGCATAAGTAAACATTGTATGAGTCACTATTTATATTCACCTTTCGCGTAATACCCTGCAAAAACTGTCAGTCGCGTAATAGCCTGCAAAAACTGTCAGTCACGTACCTGGGTAAAAACCCAGTAACCCACGCGCGGACTATTTATACTCCTTGGGTCGCGCATGGAAAAGAAAGCTGTACGCGCATATACAATCATTTAATTGGCTGCGCACCTTGGATCGCGCCTTAAACTAATGAATTATACATGAATATTCAGTTATCGATCAATAGTGGAATAAATTAAGCACTGTTTATCAACAAGAGCACCTGCTACTTGTAAAACTAGTCGCTCGTTCAGAGCAAATCCATGTCACAAATAAATAACGATTATAAAAGACATTTTATATAATATTCACAAGTATATAAAGAGAAAGAGTAAGAAAGAGAAAGAGTAAGAAAGAGAAAGAGTAATAAAGAGAAAGATCATTTTCATATATCTGTCACACTATCCCCCTCTTTAACTTGCTGACCCAGCAACCAGTAGCTGAAATACATATTTTATCATTATTTACAGAATCTTTACACAATAATAACATTATAACCAATTATTCTTCGTGCCCAAAATAGTATGTCCTAGTTTGATTTTCCCCCCGTCGTTCCCTGTCACCAACATAATTACAACGCTCAGTTACAATTGTCATTGTTCTTATTACAAGTCGTCCGATTCCTGAATTAATTACTCTTACTAGGATCTCCTCATCCCTGTCGTTGGCAGATGTCTCCACTACGCGAATGTCATTCATTGTTGATTCCGAGGCGGGTTGAGGGGTAGAGTTGTGTGCATGTATGGGTGGTAGGATCAAAGAGCTGGGCTTGGGGGATGAAGTAGAGGCGGGTGGAGGGGCCGTGGAGATGTGCGCTGAAATCGACGGTAGGGTAGAGCTAGGCTTAGGCGATGGTACGGAAGAGAAGGATGAAAATGACGAGTTCAAACTAAGGTCTAATTCTAACTGGAGCAGTTGCTCAAAGGTCACTACTGGTACTTCCATCGGAGTAGAAGGAGGGGATGGGCATCTCTGGGGAACACAAATGACTGATTTAGGGATTCTTAATTTCTTTAACTTGGGTTGCTCCGGGCTGCTCCTCCCGGCCAACTCCTCTCTTTCCTTTCTCGCCAAACTCTCCCCCATTCCGATAGGTACCTTCTTGTTTATTCCATAATACTTTCCAGCTTTGGTGAGGAGACAGGATTTTGTCTCCTTAGAAGAAACTTTGTGGGTCCTACTATAATGCTTTTTCAAGTTACCTTGGATCGGCGATTGATATTGACAATGATTACACTTCCAGGTCATTGTTTGGTCATGTTTCACCCTCATGTGATTTTGATATTCTGCAGCTGTTGTGAAGCCGCAGTGGCATGGTTCGCACGTGAACATCATCTTGTCGGTCCTTTCGCGTAATACCCTGCAAAAAATGTCAGTCGCGTAATAGCCTGCAAAAACTGTCAGTCACGTACCTGGGTAACCCAGGAACCCACGCACGGACTATTTATACTCCTTGGGTCGCGCATGGAAAAGAAAGCTGTACGCGCATATACAATCATTTAATTGGCTGCGCACCTTGGATCGCGCCTTAAACTAATGAATTATACATGAATATTCAGTTATCGATCAATAGTGGAATAAATTAAGCACTGTTTATCAACAAGAGCACATGCTACTTGTAAAACTAGTCGCTCGTTCAGAGCAAATCCATTAAAACATGTCACAAATAAATAATGATTATAAAAGACATTTTATATATAAAGAGAAAGAGTAAGAAAGAGAAAGAGTAAGAAAGAGTAAGAAAGAGAAAGAGTAATAAAGAGTAATGTAGGTTTCACTCTCACATCCACATTGTCCACATTTAATATATAGCCGGATGACGCTTGGCATTTAACGCTTGTAACTCACTCACTGCCTCCGCATCACCCCTGGTTATCCTCTCCATCATTCACACTTGTATTCCTCCTCCACTTGCTCCTTCCATTTCTTCACTTAAGCATCAAAGTCCTTCCTATTGGTTGTCTGTCTTCTCAACGTGCTTTGGTACTATATTGCTAGTCCTCTCGCCTGGAGACAGGTAAACGTCTGGGGATGGCGCAAGCAGTGAGCGCAGTCGCTACACTACAATCATGCCAATTCGACGGTCCATATGCCTGGCAGCAAAGAGATAATCCTGATTGATATCTGGATTGTCCTTCAACTTCTTCAATGAACCATTGAGAACATCCTTTACACGATCATAGTTACGACCATACGGAAACGGATTGGGAGGCGCCCCACTCCTCAACGTGCCCCTGTGCAAAGCTAACATCGGACCAATATCAATCCTTCAAAAGCACCATTGCTGCATCGAAAACCCTATCGCTCCTTCTCAGACAGACCTGTCTGTGAGCATGGAGGTTTATCTTCACCAGGTAGTGTGGATGTCCTCATTGAGTATGTAGCCTGGATGAAGATTGGAATTCAACGCTTGTAACTCGCTCACTGCCTCCGCATCACCCCTAGTTATCGTCTCCATCATTCACACCTGTCTTCCTTCTTGGTGATACTCTTCAATGCAGCCCAAATTCATGGTGGAGTCCAATTATCCTCGTCGCCATTGTTGTATCTCTTGATACACTATAACATGAATCCTTTACCTGAGAGTTAAGGGAGTGTCCTTTCTACTTGGCTGCTGGTAGTGAAGTGGCTTGGAAGTTCAAAGCGGTGACATTCTTCCTATAGTGGTAATGGTATGCTATTCAGGTATCCATCTCTTGTCCTATTGTCAGTAGCTGGTATGTGTATTACATTGGTATGTGCATTACAGCTGGCATGTCTATTATGTTGTTCTACATGTATATACATAACAACCCTCACTCACATCCACATTGTCCCCATTTAACACATAGCCTGGGTGACGATTGGCATTCAACGCTTGTAACTCAATCACTGCCTCCGCATCACCCTCGCTCTATCTGTGATTGTGTATAGCTGCTTTCTCCTGACAGCGATTGTTGTTTCAGAAGCAGATGCAATGCCAGTGCTAGTAGTAGTCGTTGTACTAGGCGTACGTACCTGTTTTTGCTCACTTAGTGATGCAGTGGATGGACTATCCGTGCTCCTTCTTTTGACTCTTGGTCCTTCTTCTTCCACTCTCTCCTGTTCTCGTGCAATACATTGTTGTCTTAATTGATCTGCCGATGGATCATCTTCTTTTGATTTACATCTATAAAGGAAGTTCCCTTTACAAACACCACAAATCTTCCTTCTGCTAGTGCTACAAGAAAAGTCATTAGGGACTTTTAGATTCTGCACGACGAGAATGCAGACTGCCCTTTTAAGGTAATGTGACGTCACTGTCAGTGCCTTAGAAGGACGTCACATTGCCTTAAAAGGGCAGTCCACGTTCTCGTCGTGCAGAATCTAAAAGTCCTTAATGCCTGATAAAGTCAGTGAGCTTCGATGAGGTGACATTGTCAACAACAGAATACTTCTTAAACAAAATGACATCTCTGTTGCAGACACAACAGACATGGTCAATTGCTCTCGGTCGTCCTCTTCCCCTTCTGACTGTTTTACTGGGGTAAACTACTACTACTAACCAAATTTTTATGTTATCTCTTTTTCTACACACTTTCAACTTTCAAAAATACAAGTATGGGGATAGCACTGTTTATATAGCGAAAGGCTGCCGCTCATTACATTCATAACTCGCTAATGGTTGTAAGCGTCTGTAATGTATAAGGAAAAAAAAGGCATCTATCACAGTAATAGAAATCAACATTTCAAAAATACAATTATGGGGTAGCACTGTTTATATAGCGAAAGGCTGCCGCTCATTACATTCATAACTCGCTAATGGTTGTAAGCGTCCGTAATGTATAAGAAAAAAAACAATGCATCTATCACAGTAATAGAAATCATGATGGACAATCAATGTTCAATGTAGAGGAATGTCTTCAACATCCACAGAGAGCACAAGGGTATTTGGTCGTCGAGCTGAAACTGGTGTGACATCAAATCCTTGCAAGAAGATGCCATCCGCATCAGTCGAAAATACATCTGGTGATCCAGGCCATCAAAACTTTGCATTTGTGGATATCCTGAAGAAATTGGGTGCAGGTAGGTCAAATCTGCTGTCTCTTCTGACGCGATCTTTGTCACTTGTCCAGCATACTGGAGAAGGCGACAGCAACCCATTCATTAAGGTGTCTAAACTTGAAACAAGATGGCTCTGCAGGCTGGGTATCTCCCTCTTCCTCATCAGATGATGAGGGACAGTCACTGTGTTCTGGAGGAGGAGCAACTGGGGTCTCAGGAGCAAGATCAACCTGTAGTAGAATGTTGTCTTGAACAAACTTTGAAAGCTGTTCCTTCTTTGCTGCAATCCTCAGGGAACTGTATCCTTTCAGGCCATCCACATTGGTGACAGCAAGCCCTGGCTTAACCAGGAAACACCATTGCTGAAATTGCTAATCAACTTCCAGACGTCCTCAGAACAGCAACAGAGGTAGGGTCACGTATTAGCATCCCTTTCTGTAGGGCATCCATTAGCTTATTCGCATGCTTCTGTCTCTTGATGCAGGTGAGCTGCCTCTTGACTGCAGCTGCCTCTCTTTCTGGAGCCCCCTTTCGCCACATGTTTTGTTATTGTACGAGCCTTGAACCCTTCCTCTTCCTTTCTAACCCTCCTGTGGTAATGTTGCTATCACATGGGCATACCGGGTCTGTTCGCTAGTGATTCCTTGAGTCTCAAACTGTGCGGCTGCCTGCACGAACCACACTTCTGGGTCCCCCTTCCAAAAAGGGGGCAGCTTGATGCCAATGGCGCGTATGCCCTGGGTGGCCTGTAGGCTAGCCCGATTGTTGTTCCAGAAGCAGATGCAATGCCAGTGCTAGTAGTCGTACTAGGTGTACGTACACTTTTTTGCTCCATTAGTGATGCAGTGGACTATCCATGCTCATTCTTTTGACTCTTGGTCTTTCTTCTTCCACTCTCTCTCTTGCTCTCATGCAATAAATAGTTGTCTTCATTTATCTGCCGATGGATCGTCTTTTGATTTACATCTATAAAGCAAGTTCCCTTTACAAACACCACAAATCTTCTTGCTGCTAGTGCTACAAGAAAAGTCAATGCCTGACAAGTCAGTGAGCTTCGATGAGGTGACATGGTCAACAACAGAATACTTTTTAAACAAAATTACATCTGTTGCAAACACAACAGACACGATCAATTGCTCTCGGTCGTCCTCTTCCCCTCATGACTATTCTTACTGGGGTAAACTGCTACTACTACTAACCAAGTTTGAATGTTACGTCTTTTTCTACACACTTTCAACAATAAGCCATATCAAACAAAAGCATAATATGTGTATAAAACATTACAAACACATTACAAACACACAAAATCAAGTCCGCAAAAAATGAGGTCAGTAGCAAGAGATTTCTTGGGGATGTCGTACTCCGTACTAACTTTGTAAGTTTCGTCCTCACTCCAGTATGCGATTGAATAGAAATTGGTTCCACTTCTTCGTCTTTGCTTTTCTACCTTTCCAGACCAGACAGTTTTTTCTCCTGTACTTTCATCGTACCAGGTGTGGCAGATAGTGCGACCAACAACTCTGCCGGTTAGAATGTCGGTCAGCATTGAGCAGAAATTATGTTCTAGATCAGGGAATACTTTGGGGATATCATTGATGTCAATGTCCTTCAGTTTCTTCTCCACAGCTTTCCTTTCTTTTTCGCTTCTCTTTCGCTTCTCTTTTGCCTCTTATTTGCTGCTCTTACATCTCCTTCCTCACTTCATCAACTTATCGACCACATAACTATCTGATTGCGTTTCTCGTCGTACATTTCACCCAACCAAGGAACCACTTGCTTCTTTCGAGCTCGCATCCTTGCAGTGAGGAAGTCGACATTAGCGATCTTGGCTCTCTCTTTCCCAGCGCTAAACATGCCCATAAGCTCCTCGCTATCGATGTTGTGGAATTCTTGCTGTCTGTGTTTTTTTTCTCAGCTCATCCGTGACTTCCATCTCTAAGTACCATCTGTACTGTCGCTCCGACACACGTACTTTTCCATGTATGCATGTTGTCATCATGCTGCAGAACAGTTATTTATCAGCAGGCTGCTGTCTTAGAGACTTGAGAGTTTCATCAGCATCACCAAGATCTCTTCCAAAGAAATCTTTGGTACGGTCAAGAATTCTCAAAGGGTTCACAGCGGTGTCCTTCAAAGCACCCATGACTCGTCTCGCTACATCAATGGCATCGATGTGACTTAGATCATGCTTCGCTGCTGTGTAGAAAATCTACATCCATGTCCCAGTCAACATCTTTCCAAGTAGGCCTACTATGTGCATCTCAACAAATCCAGTTGTACTAGCAAAGTCTTTTTTGATCGCCGACACAAGGCCACCACAGGTGACAGAGCCTGTTGTAAAGAAATCTAAGAATTGGTTGTGGAACTGGAAAAGCTTTCCACAAATATGAAACAGAATGTGTAATCTATTCCCTCTGTATTGAGGAATCACACCTTCCAAACCTGTGGCAAGTTGGGGGCGGTCATTTTCTGTGTTTGCAAGTTGGGTGCGGTCTTTTCCTGTGCTGGCAAGTTGGGTGCGGTCTTTTCCTGTGCTGGCAAGTTGGGTGCGGTCTTTTCCTGTGCTGGCAAGTTGGGTGCGGTCTTTTCCTGTGCTGGCAAGTTGGGTGTATCACCCTCATTGTGTCCATGTCCTCATCTACCATTGTATCAACAGTTTCCGTAAAATGAAAAATCAAATATGTGAATTTGGTACTGAAGCCTCCCATAGGTCTGAGAATCAGCAATAAAGCAGTACCACTGTCTTTCATTGACTTCTCATCAATTGTTGAATGTGTAATGAGTTGAACAAGCAAACACAAAATTGCATGCGTAATTCCATACTTTTTTCCCCAACTGCAAAAATACAAAGACCACGCATTGGCAAACTTATAGTTGTGGAAGATTGTAAATCATGGATTAAAAGACGGGTCATTAAAACATGCTAAAATAATCAGATTATCAGGATCTAATTTTTCTTTTACCAACTCTGGGACACAATTTTTAGGAAGGGCGGAGTACTAAATTTCGAAAAATTGTTTAATGCACTATTCCCAATACAATCTGTATATGAATTTAATAATTTACACTGAAATTTTGCTGGTAATTTATAAATGTGGAAGAGCTGCTTAGAGCATGGAACTTCAAAGCCAAGTGGAATGTTATGCATCCTATGCTTTTAATATAACTCATGCATGCATTTGGATAAATTACAAGTTTCCACTCCTTGTACTTACAGCTCCCTTCATACATACAGCTGTTGACTCTACGACTGTTTAATTAGAGGCAAACGTGGTACGGTGTCTTCTAGACTAAAATAAAAAAGAAATGTCCTTCCCTATCACCATCATCAAGATCATTAATGTATACTGGAACATCAATGTGTCCCATATTATGTATGATTCTACTCTCCTTCAAAGATGTTCATATATAGTCTTCCAGTTATCGTAGTCAGATTGAACGACAGACTACCTAATTTGTTTCAATCACAAATTCAATTTCTTGTGTTTTGGGGGGTTGTCTGTCCGTCCTGTTCTCAAGATTGCGTAGTCTTCAGAACCGATTGATGGGTTCCCTCTAAACTGGGGTCATGTAGTATGTATGTCTTGCAGAGCTCTGTGGTGGAGGCATCATTTTCAACTTCTCGCAGTCCGAGATCCATCTAGTTTCCTTCAATAATGAACTATCAAAAAATATAAATTCTGTAGATTTGTGACCACGATTTGTACGTCCATTGAGAAAGCAATGCCAGAAATGGTTAGAGGAACTAGTGGTATGAACGACCTGCCATAGTTCAAGTCCAAATTAAGTCGATCTTAGTCTTTGTGAAACACTCACCTGGTGTTGCATGGTCTCGTTGGTGTGACTGAGGTATTAACTCTTTACATTTGCAGCTTGTCGTTTTATAGCTCATTATCAGAATTAAATTCCGTTCATGGTTTATGGAAAGTACAATTCTTGTGTGTGAAGACAATCGTCCAGTATACTTTTTAAAGGCATTGTTTAACAATGTTTCCAGAATTACATGTCTGAAATGTATTGCCCTACGTACGTGTTATCAGTGTCTGAATTGGTGTAATATTGAAGCCCTAAAACAATTGCGCTTCAAAATGATCATGAAGTGCTTCAAAAAATTAAAAATCTTTGAGTGACCGGTTTAACCATACTCATTTTCCCCAGTAGACTGTAGTGTTATAAAAAAAAACATTGGGAAAACGGTTTTTGTAATTTAGAATTCCAATCATTAATATCTTGATAATCAAACGTGCAATTGGCTCGTAAAAGTCTTTGGATTCATTTCTGATCTAAATGTTTATACTTATGATTGCAGCATGAGCTAAATTCAGGATTTTGTTAAAGAATAAGAGGCAAAGTTTCCTAGACCATTAATTATACATAAATTCAATGTATTTTAGTTGTTGCCATAAAGTACCACCTTAATTGCCAATCTGTATCCCTGCATGGGCACATGTTTATAACTCATTCATATTTTAATGTTTAAACAAAATCAGGATGTATTCATATCTTCAAATTAACTGGTGATATAAATATTCATATCTTAACCAAAGCATAATTCCATTCAATTTGATTTAATTATTATATTCAATATGACACTTTCGTTCTCCCATTGGATGTTTCATTTTCATTAACATTCCTCACAGCACTACCAGTATCTCTGTTGTAGTATTCAATGGGTTATTGAATATGTAGTTAATACATGTATAGATCTGTACATTTCATGTATAAAACATTTGACAATCACAGAATCAAACCTATGTTGATCTTGTGTATGTGTGAAAATAAGATATTTTGTCAGCCATGTAACTCATTCCATGTGTTTACCGTAAGTACTCCAGTGTACATTAAACTAGTAAAGAAATTGCATTGACAATGACATACTGGTAATACAACTTGTTTGTATATATAAGATACTAGTGTAGGCCATATGGTTTATAAGAATATGAAATTTAAAATTGAAAGAAAATATCAGCTGCTTTTGAAAATGGCTACAATTCCAACAAATCCAGTTTTTGTATCTAATTCAAAATGAATGTGATTATAAATATCATTACCTCATAAATGTATATTTGATATTGTATAGGTATATTTTGTTTTATTTTGAATGTACATATGTGACTGTAGTGAATTTGTTTTCCAATGTGATTTGCAGTTATGTGTATTTTTGTATTCATGTATTTGTATTTATTTGAAAATAAATCACCTTGCCAAATCAAAATAATATTTGTTTATTAGGTGGTCTGTCGTTTTCGACAGATCACCTATTGTTTTCGTCAGAATTTTCTTTCTTTATTTATTTATTTATTTATTTATTATTATTATTATTTATTTTTATTTCTTCCCGTTTTTTGTTTATCGGTTAACTCAAGATCGGTTGTCTTAATTTCTTTCAATTTTGACACAGTTATAGGTCATTGTCATGAGACGTGACAGGAACATTTTCAAGGTCATCAGGTCATCGTGACGTCATCCAGGCGCCATTTTGTGAAATTACGTTATCCATCATATCTTCATGATGCATAAGCAAAGGTCATTCATATTCATATCACATATACTTCAGGTCAAGGGTCAACAGGTCATGTCATCAAAGGTCACATAAAGGTCATGACGCGCGCGTCAAAATTTTAAAATGCTCAAAATCACCTAAACGATTAAACTATTAAACGAGAGTACGAATCGGGTCATTTTAAGCATTTCAAAATTTTCCGTCCGTACGTGTCCCCGCGCGCGTTGCGCGCGCTCACAGCGCACGGAAAAGGTCAAATTCAAATTTTTTACATGATTTAGATTTCTCTTACTGTAAATGACAATTTACATTAATTTTAGTCACCCTTGACCTTTCATAAGGCCGTGAGCGCGCGTCAAAGTTCAAAATCCGCGCGTGCTGCTATGGGCAATATAATGCAAATTTGATCAAAAACATCCCATTTTAAAAATCAAAATAGCTCTTCAGATAGTCAATTGACCCCAACTTTTATGTCATGGTTGGAAGAAGCATAAGTTGGAGATATGATTTCATGTCTCATTTGACCCTCAATTAACTCATGACGTCATCATAATGGCCTCCAAACTCAAAATTTCAATTTTCATATTATGACGTCAGCAGATTTGTGGAAAATTGATTGTATCTCTGTAAATGTTGATCAATTTTCTTTCAAATTTTGATATGTTCTACCTGAGAATATTCTCTACAAATGCAGTCACCACGATATTTTATTTTGACAAAGGCATCATGGCGTATTTTTAAGATTAAAGGAGGCATGTCAATTTTTCACATTTTGCGTGTATTCTCTATGGGACATGACTTTTTCTCAAAACTGGATTCTACATTCTCGTCTTTCGCGAGCAATATCTCCGTCGTTTTATCTTTGTTTACGCTGAGCTTTGAGTATGTTGTAGCTGTGACAATAAGCTATCACAGGTGTGCCCTTTATTTTTCGATCAGATGCCGAGATCATGCTCATATTTCACTTGCAACGTGGGATTTGAGAATTCCATTTCTCGTTTACGTGTAATCGCTATGGGAAATGTTTTGGTATATCGGTAACGCACTTGACTTCGGACCTCGAGATCCCTGGTTCGAGTCCGGGAGTCTCCAACAATTTTTTTTCTTCATTTTTTTTTCTTTTTTGACTTTTCAATGAACATAAAATTGAAAACAGACCACCTAATTCGTCCCCATGACGAATTAAATTTCTAGTTTTTATTTATCTTTGCTACTCTTCTTTACCATAATACATTGAGTTGTACAATCAGAATTAATCTCGAACTATCGCAGTAAAACTGCACTTTCAGGTGTTAAAATAATTCTGAATGTACTCTTATTTGTTCAACATAGAAACTATCTTATGTTTTTTTAGTTCATAACGTAATTGCAACAATTAAATCTTAGGATGAGACTATTACAAATGACAGCAAGAAGATGGTTCTATTCTGTATTTATCAATTTAATACACATGAACACAATTGCTTTCAACAACAAATAAACTGAGAATGCAGAGACATGATGATCTGCAAATCGGTGATGAGCTTATATTATACTTAAAGGTGTGGAATCATGATAACAATAGTTTTCAAAACTTATTGTAGGAGAATCTATGATGAATGTACAGTTTACAACAAAAATATCCATACCCTTATAAATTGTTGTAATTTCTCAAGTACTGTATGTGAAAAAGTGATTTGTCCAGATTTATGTTTCTTCAGAATGTAACATATCAAAGCTTACATCTAACAGTATTCAACAAAGACCCTAAATCAACCAGTAAACCTTTCATTATTGAGTTAATCAAAACACAACAGACATCAAATTTAAAAGGGGTATGAATAATTAAGTAGTTAATTGTATGTTGTTGAAGTGCCATAAAATGTGGATTGCATTTTTGTTTAAAAAATACCAACAAATTACCCAAAACTCTGTGGATGTTCGTAATCCAATATTTTCTAAAAGGAACAACAAATGTTCAGATTGTGGAATAAAATTGTACAAATACAATGGATATTCATTGTAAAACAACTGAAAAGCAAAATATTATTTTTAAAAAAGAGTTGATGTCTTCATCAAACACATGTATAAAACAATTGTGAGCACACAGTATCAGTGGACCGTTCAATGACAGATGAAGCTACACACAACATAATGGCTACGGTTCAACATATTTTCTGCCTGCGTGGGTAGGATTCCATACAAATTAACCTTTAGTATGGGGTTTTAATATATTTGCATCAATAAAACCTTATACAATATAACCAGTATACAAGCAACAACAGGTATCCAAATACATGGTAAAAAGTTAGGCCTGTACAATAGATATAATATAATTTTACAATATAACCAGTATACAAGCAACAACAGGTATCCAAATACATGGTAAAAAGTTAGGCCTGTACAATAGATAATCACTGTAAAAATGGCATGGCAAGAAATAAAGTATCAGATATCAGCAAACTACGCTGTTTCAAAGCAGCACAACATATAGCTACAATACAATGGTTAGGGTTCAACATATCGCCTGCTAGGGATAAGATCCCAAACAATGCGATCTTTAGTAAAAGGGTTTAATACTGCATCAATAAAATAGTATACATCTAATCATTATTTGATTGAACAAACAGAAAAGTCTTGTCTAAGTTCACAAATAAGACCTACTTGTATATGAAATTTGGAACATACACAGTTCTTGCATCAGCATGAATGCAACAACTTGTTACAAGCATTTACAACTAGAAATCAACTACAGAGATGTTTCATCTGTAAACATACGGAGTAGCAACTACTTTGCACTGTGTATAGATGCAAACAAGAGAAGTACTGGAAATGTTTCTTGATAAAAACGTCCTTAGAAAAATATGTCCTTAAAAAAATACCTACATGTATCTATCTACTTGGCACAGCCATAGATTTCTCCTAAGCTACATGTTAACGTATGTACAAAGAAAACACAAGTCTATATAGAATACTAGAATACTTGGATAAAAACAATGAATATAACACTGATTGGAAGTGATGAAAGACTCGCAACATTTAAGAAAATCTTTGGTAGCGCAGGTTAAATGCGATCAGTTGCTCTCACTCTAGACACAGCACATTGAGAGAGAAAATTGTGACACGTGCATCTACGCGCACGCGAGATGGGTCATATGTTTTAACAATCTCTATGGGAGGGAACTATTTTGGAGCTTCATGAAATGCCTAACCAATCAGAAGCCACTTCCGGTGACGTAACTTTCTCTCTACAGTAGCTATGACTATAAGTATCGAATGACACTATTAAGCTTTAGACATGGCAGTTAAATTTTTTTTCTCCAATCAATACATACATCTGTCACACACAGTATTACATGTAATTACAACAAGGCAAGATTTTGTATCAGGTACAAACCTAGTAAAAAATATTTTAAAAAACACATCATTTTAGGTACAGAAAATCAGCTGCTATAGAATGGAAGGAATGCGAAGATGAGTGACTGTTTTTATACATATTACATCAGGAATCAGTTGATGAGCTCATCTCTGAAAGGTTATCAAGGTTTTCTTGAAGTACATTGCGGGTATCACCTCTACAACTCTCATGTGATGTCCGGGGGTTCCCCTATGGTGCCAACTGTGAACAAATAGCTCAAATGAACTTTCCACATTCAAATTTGGACTTGAAATAGTTTTGATTCACTGTTTTAGAAGGCACTACCGGTAATTTATTCAATGGGAATACATTTCACAATGGTGGTACCTGCTCCCGTTTTGTTTGCAGATAGAAAATGAAGCCATTTTTAGTCCATAAACATTGATCAACATTGATCAACACTGCTCCTGGGCAGGATTTGCCGTTCACAGTATTGAAGGGGTTAAGTGACATGGGATGGTATTATGAAAACGATATTTGTCATAATAAATCAACATTTGGACAAGTCATTGGTTAATGTCTGTGCAAAGCCAGCTACGTTTTGCATGAAGTTAAAAGAGATATCCGCGCAAGCACCAATGGTAAGTGTTAGTTCTGCGCAATGTCCGTTTGTTATGACAATTAACATCGTTTTCCCTAACAATAAAGATAACGTGTTCAGAATCAGCCCCAAACTCTTTCACCCTTTTTAGTCTTTATCATATTGGTTACTACTAAATTCCCACCTCAATAAGGCTTGTTCTATTCCTAGCCTTACTCTTATCACATGAATATGCTAATGTTGCAACCTCTACTTTCATTGTCCCTCTCTTTCTTTCTCTCTCTCTAGTCCCTCCTCCCCTAGTTGTAATCCCATTTTGATCACTGCCTCTCTTTCACCCCTTTACTAAGAATGATTAGTATTCCCCCATTGACCCTTCATTCAAATCTGCTCTTGCAATACACTGTGGTATTCTCCCTATTGCTATCAAAGTTCCCGTCTTTCGTTCCTTCTCTAAGAATCTACTACTGTGCTAACCCATTACCATCAATTTTCATCTTTTGCATCCCTCTTCTCAGAACCAAATGTTGTGTCCTTCCCCCCCCCCCCCCCATCATAATTTCTCTCTCACTCCTTCTAATACATCCTACTTTTTTTTCAAACTGCCAACACAATTCCTCTCTTTCATCTTTTCTCTTGCAATCTACTTAGAATCTACTAGTGCATTAATTACCCATTACCATCATAATTTTTCTCTCATCCCTTCTAATACATCCTACTTTTTTTTCTCACACTGCTGGCAAAATTCCTCTTTCATCTTTTCTCTTGCAACCTACTTCAAATCTACTACTGCGTAAATTACCCATTACCATCATAATTTCTCTCTCATCCCTTTCAATATATTCTACTCTATTCTGAGACTGCCGTCACAGTTCCTCTCTGTCTTCTTTCATTTTCACTCTCGCTACCTACTGTTGGTCTTATCCATTCCAAAGAGTATCCTGACGTCTCTGATTCTGTTCATTCTCCTTTCTTCTGGTGTTTGGTTCTTGCCGCCGAACACTTGCTTCATGAGCTGTCTCTTGAACTCCTGGATCTTCAGCATGGCTTCTTCTATGCTCTCACGCACCAAAAACTGGGACGTGGGCAAACAAAAATTCATTTCCACCATCTTAATATCGATATATTATTTGTTAATGCTATGCAATCACGCGTCACAAGATCAATGCTTGCCTACTCATTTTGGATGTAACAAATTGTGTGCATTATTTTTTAATAATAATAAGAATAATAATCTTTTAGTCCACTCCACATTTTATTAAACCGAAACGGAATTTCTTTTTGCCCAATTTAGATCGACGTTGCTCTATCCCTTATTGTTGAACGCCAAACAAGGTAGCAGCAAGTCGCATCTTTTAACATCTTTTGGTATGACGCGGCCGGGGTTCGAACCCACGACCTCCCGGTTGTGAGGCGGACGCTCTACT
This sequence comes from Strongylocentrotus droebachiensis, assembly GCA_035222895.1. Taxonomy (NCBI): domain Eukaryota; kingdom Metazoa; phylum Echinodermata; class Echinoidea; order Camarodonta; family Strongylocentrotidae; genus Strongylocentrotus; species Strongylocentrotus droebachiensis. The sequence goes on along the minus strand of JAVYIG010002503.1, from coordinate 188,631 downwards.
GACTGAGCCAACACTCCGGTTTTGATGTCTACATCATCGTATAAGTGGCATAGGTAGGGAGGCATGACCCCCCTTCCCCGCCATATTAAACTTGAATGGCAAAGGAACATTTAATGATAAGTCAAGCAAGATTCAATTTACTTTTGTAAATCTGAACTACCCGCGAAATTTGTGAATGTTTTAATCACGCTAAAGATTCTGAGACAACTTACCTTGGTAATGGTGACATCTTTGGTCTGTCCGAGACGATGGCATCGGTCAAAGCTCTGTTCTTCACATGCGGGGTTCCAAGCCTCAATACAATACACAGACAAAGATGTCTTATTAATATTCAGGACACTCGGGTTAATACTCTATAAAAATTCATGGTAGCTCATTCACTCTCCCCTGTTCTGCTGTGTCTGAAGGAATCCACCAAAAAATGATCACAATGAAGTCCATACTTGGACTGGGAAAAGCAAGTCATCATTTTCGAAGAGTATATAGAAATACACTGATTTAGAAATAAAAACAGCAGCTATGTAATTAACCTAATCGGAGAGATACCAGATCAAGCCCAGAAGAAAAGGTAGGGATATGACCTTCTTCAACCTTCAAAGATAGCAAATATACTTACAGGGTCTAGAAGATAGAGCCTAGAAGCTGCAGTCAGGTTCAGTCCCACCCCTCCAGCCTTGAGAGATAGCAAGAAGATTTGAGGGGAATCTGGATCATTGCTGCTGAACTCTCTTATTGCTGCCGTACGGGCATCCCTCAACATTGAACCATCAAGACGGCTGAACTTGAAACCTTTCTCACTGTCGTAAAAAGTTCAAGAACAGACATGAAATATAGGCAGATATTACTCAAGGTCTTTTGGATGAGAAGTGTGGCAAATATAGATTAATGTCTTGCCAAAGAAACTTACATGAGAAAGGTTTAAAGTGTAAATGTTTCCAAAAGTAAACTTACGTGAGAGGTTTCACCAGTAGGTCAAGAAATGAGGTGAACTGAGAAACAACAATACTCTTGGTCGTCTTGTCTGCTGCCCTCTCAGTCAGCAGGCACTCCATAAGAGCATCAACCTATTTCAGATGACACCAGTGGAATAACGATAATTACTTTAATGTACCTTGGTTAGCATATGGACAAAAGTAGATTTGTGATTTTACACAAATACTAAGTGCTCAATTTTGAGGTTGAAGTGTCCCTTGGTAATCTAGACTTTTCTAAATTCACAATTTAAGATTATCTCAGAGCAATAGCTTTTACTGAGAGATTGCATTAATGCTAGTAGACCCAAAAGAGATATGAATTATTATAAAATTAGTCCTGCTTTTATATGCTAGCATTTAAGATCAGTTCCTCACTATCTCACTACCTCAAATCGATCTGCTTAACAAAGGCAACCCCCACGCCCCTCCCGACAGATCAGACATCTGTGGTTGATGAGCAGCCTTCCTTGTCTGACACTCCTCTCTCTAACATGTAGCTGCTGAAGTGCAGAACATCACTAGGAAACCTTCTGTTAAGACTTGCCAACTTGACCCAATTCCTACCTCGCTTGTCAAACAGAACTCTGTTGTCTTGGCTTTGCCAATTGCAAACATTTTAAATACTTCCCTGCATGATGGAATACAAAATTCCTGACTAACTCAAACCAGCACATGTCACTCCTGTGCATAAGAAGCCATCACTATTTAAAACTTGGGTAGAGAGTGGAAAATGTAGTTTAACGTCTTGCCAAGGGACGTTAGTGCCGGGCTGGGATTTGAACCCGTACCTTGTGATCTACAGTCAGGTGACTTATCCACTAGACCACAACACCTCTACTTTAATCTTTAATCTATTTTCAATTCCATTGGAATGCTACTCCTAAGCCCCTCGGAATACTCTTCAGCAGTACCTGATGTAGTGTAACTTACCTTAGCACTGGAATGCCACTCTCTTTCTGTGTTTCCCTTCTCAGTATCTGATCTATCCTTTGGAACATGGACCAGTGACTCTCTGCTTACTGCTTGCCGGCACAGAGGGCAGCGAGCATGTTCCTGTAATAGAGAATAATTGCAACGAGGTAGTAGGTCACAAACCTTAACAAATAATTAGGAACTAACAAGACAGTCTTGAGCGCTATCAAAGATCGTGAAATGATTGAACATAACATACAAAATTATTCAGTCATAATGTCACTATTTTAAAAAAAGTTCATCCCACAAATTGACAAATTCAATAATTAGAAAACAAGACATCAAAATATACAGTAGGCTTGCGGGTGCACCATGTGAGAGAGAGGGAGGATTGAGGAGTCCTGAAAACGACTCTCGGTAATCTTTCTTGAGGGTTTGTAGTCCTGAAAAGGACTGTTGGTATAGTCTTGAGAAAGAGTGTTGGTTATCTTTCTTAGCTTATAGTTCTAAGGAGAACTATAGCACTCATCTTCTCCAAGCGCTATAGTTCTCCTTAGAACTATAAGCTAAGAAAGATAACCGACAGTCTTTTTCAAGACTATATACCAACAGTCCTTTTCAATACTACAAACCCTCAAGAAAGATTACCGAGAGTCCTTTTCAGGACTCTTCAATCCTCCCTCTCTCTCACATGGTGCACCCGCAAGCCTACTGTATATCTACATCACCATGCAAGCCGATACTTACAAGCAGCATCTAAGACATCAAAAGTAAGAAAGTATTATTATGATGGGATGGAACGTATTTGCTAAAGATGCAGACAAAGGTTTGTAAAATCATATGGGAGGAACATGGAGGTTAGCCTACATGTCAATGACAGTTCCTACTAAATGTTTGTGTTGTATAGAAATATAAAACAAATCTGTGATTCCAATGCAATTTATAACAATTTCATCCCTTAGAACACCAGAGCCGCAATCTTATTGTGATTGATCTGGTTTGATCACAAGTCCTCCAACCAATCACAAACTTGCAAAGTCCAATCTCTTTAGTAAACAGTTGAGAATGAAATCAAGATGAGATCCATTTTAATAAATAATAATAATACTACTACTAATAAAGGTAACATATATATATAGTGATTTATACTCATGAATCTAAGCGCTGTACTATTATTACCGGTACCCCAACATTTAATTAATTTGTTTATACCAGGTACCCATTTTTATCACCTAGGTGGAGGGTGGCAATCAAATCAAAATTGTTTATAAGATAGGGCCAGGTCAAGAATATTACTTCATGAGACGCTCAGTCTGACAGCCTCATGTCTAATACCACTCTGAAAAGGAGAATAGTATAAACAAATTATAAGTAATAGTTTTTGAAAATACCTTCTCTGAAATGATGACCTCTTCAATACATCTCTGACAGAAGACATGGGCACATCTTGTGACCACAGGATCTTGCACAGACTCCAGGCAGATACAGCACTCCTACACAAAACAACAAATTATTCAATCCCAGTAGATTAAAAACGGTTTTAAACAAAATGCTCATATCGTAATGATTATACATGTAAATGAGTCGAAGAAATAATTAAATCATCATTTAATTAAATAAACTTCTGAGAATAATTAATGTTGCTTCTTGTACTTATAAGATATTTTTAATACATATATTCATGACATTTTACAAATGATTTATCAATCTAAAATATGTCACTGGTGAATTTTACCAAGAACTCATGAGTTACTATTACTTCAATGGAAAGTTTGATGTGAAATGCATGCAGAAGCAAATGGGTTACGCTTATTGTGTATTGATGAAAAAATTGTACATTTTACAAAAAATGACCATAACTTTGTAATTTTAGATTATGTTGTTAGAAATTCACTTGGAGTTTACGAAACGTTATTCAAAATGCTTAAGTACTTTTAAAGATATTGGCAGACAAAATCTTGTTGCATCTTTTTGAGATAACCTGTACATCAGATTATATTCTGTACGACAAAAACTAATAGTTCTGATTGCCTGCTTTGTTTGGTGAATTATAATTACCTCATCTGCTCCTTGACTGAGGAATGATACCAAGATTGCTACCAACTGAGCTTTTTCTTCATCTGTCCTCTCATTACCGTCTGTCAATCAAATCATAACGAATATCAACACTTTAAAGATAAAAGATTTAATTTGCTGAGAGTTAAATGAGCATTATTCTATTCAATTTGTGTATACACATATTCCCATTTGACAATTCTTGCTACCACAACTATTGGTTTGGTATTTGCCAAAAAGGGCAGCACTGGCCATGAGTATATTTGGAAAATGCACACGACATTCCAATGGAAATTATAGTTTCGGAACCAATGAACTACAGGTATACGTATCAGATTATGTTGGTGCCTAAACAGATCTCATCAAATCAGCGGGGGAGTTTCTCGAAACCATCCTTAGTCTAACCTCTTAACTAAATCAGCATTAGTAAGTATTGTGATGGTAAGACTACCTTACAATTACTGTAAGTCATCAGACGAGGCAGTGAGACGTGATCTAGGTTCAACCATTTAATACCACACAGCCCAGTCTCGTATCTGGTGAAGTGTAGTCTTATTTCAAGCAGTTACAATGATGCACATTATACTACATCTCCCCCCAAGTATTTGATAGTTCTTTTCAAGTTACATTAAAACACTAATTTGGGAGTGCATGGGTGTATATATATTTCTTGAGCCAACTTCTTGTTTTCATACACAACCTTTGTATTACATTATCCAATATCCCTTGTCAAGTAATGTTCATTACGAATCCTCTATCTTGATTTCTTCAAACTTCTTTTCTTCATGCTTCCCTTTTATCTTCTACAAAGTCAATCGATGTGGTTGTTTGACTAGTCTACCAGAACAGGTATGATATCCCAGTGTGTTTTGAGGACCCTGGGTAGGCGGGGGATTGGGAAGTTGCTCAGGACCTACAGAGGGGGCTTTGTCAGGGTCGGTGACATCCGGGCTATGAAGGGCCACCAAGGCGCGTCTGTTTCGTCTCACCCTACCATTATCCGTTTGGATGATGTAGGAACGTGGATGACGGGTCCCACTGACCACTTGACCACGGCGAGCTTGATCTCGGATCCACACTCCGTCACCTTGCTGTAGGGTTGGTAAGATGCGGGTTCTATGTCGTTGGTTGTAGTTCAGTGTCTGATTTGAACGGTACTTGTCTTCTCTCACTCTCACCTTTTCCAATTAAGTCTTGAGCATGGACTTGTGGCATAAGTGTATCAGGTAGAGTGGGGAGTTCAGTTCGCAGTCTCCGTCCCATGAGCAGCTCACATGGCGCCAGACCATTCTGAAGTGGTGTCGATATCATCGTTCTTTTTCAACAAGGCTTTCACTGTTCGTACACCTCGCTCCGCTTCCCCATTTGCCTGAGGATACCTTGGCGAGCTGGTAGTATGGACAAATCCATACTTTTCTGCGAATTTCTGGAAAGTCTCATTCGCGAATTGTGGTCCGTTATCCGAAATCACCATATCAGGGATACCGTGTACAGCAAATATCTCCTTCAAGGATTTGATCACGGCATCAGAAGTGTGTCCATGTAGCCTTTTTACTTCTATCCATCTTGAATAGTAGTCCACTACTATAAGAAACATCTTTCCTTGATACTCAAAGAGGTCCATTCCTAGTCTCTCCCAAGGACGCATTGGGAAAGACGAAGTCATCAGTGGTTCTTTAGTCTCCTGGCTATGGATGGCACAAGTAGTACATCTGGAGATCATCTCTTCCACTGACTTCGAGAGGCCTGGCCACCAGACCGACTGTCGAGCTCTGGCTCTGCACTTTGTGATGCCTAGATGACCTTGATGTAAGCGCTGTAGGATGTCTAGTCTCAGAGCCCTGGGAATGACCAGTCTTTCATCATACAGGAGCAAATCATCAATCACACTGAGGTGTCCCCTCTGTTCAAAGTATTGCCTGAGGATAGAGTTGTGAGGCGTGTAGGCAGGCCAGCCTTTCTCACAATACTCTCTGATTAGCGCACATTATTCATCAAGTCTCTGTGCGTCTCTAATCTCCTCCAGTCTCCGGTCTGTTGCAGGTAAGGTGAGGGTAGATGAAGATGCGAAGGCTTCGGTCAGTTCGTTTAGCTCTATGTCCTCTGGCTTTGGGGATGCTACTGGTGCTCTTGAGAGGGCGTCTGCTGTGGCCTGTTGCTTTCCAGGCACGTATTCTGTGGTTGCATCATATCTCATCAACCTTAGTCGAAATCTCAGCACCCTAGGGGGCAACTTTGACAATTCCTTTGTGTTGAGCAGTGTGACCAAAGGCTTGTGGTCAGTTTCAATTTTGAAGGACATACCAAGAACATAGTCACTGAACTTTTCACATGCCCATGTAGCCGCTAGAGCTTCCTTCTCAATGACTGCGTAACGTTGCTCAGTCTCAGTCAGCGAACGGGATGCATAGCAGACTGGCCGTCGGTGCCCATCGTTCTGAGTCTGGAGCAGTATTGCTCCTACTCCAGTCGACGATGCATCAGCAGCAATAGTTGTAGGCAATGATGGGTCGTAGTGGGCAAGAACTTCAGTGACATCTGTCAGCATTTTCTTTATGTGCTCAAATGCTCTCTGTTGTGGTTCCTCCCAGCACCATCCGTTGTCCTTCCTCAAGAGTGCACGTAGCGGTTCATTCATTACTGCCAAATTGGGTAGGAACTTTCCAACTTGATTAACCATACCCATGAATCTTTGAAGTTCTGTGATGGTCCTTGGTGCCGGAAACTCTCTGATTGCCCGTGTTTTTTCTGGATCAATTTTCACACCTGTTGCATCCACAATGTGGCCTAAGAATTTCACTGTCTCTCGTGAAAATTCACATTTGCTGTTAAGGGTGAGGCCAGCTTCCACAAAACGCTGCAACACTGCTCTCACCCTAGTGTCATGTTCTGCTGTTGTAGCTCCATGTATCAGAACATCATCCATGTGGCAGATGACTCCTTCCAGACCCTCCAGGATACCTGACATTGTGCGTTGGAATATCTCGGGAGCGGATGTGATCCCGAACGGTAGCCTATTGAAACAAAACCTACCGAACGGCGTGATGAAAGTCGTCAGAAGCTTCGATTCTTCATCTAAGGGCAGCTGCCAGAACCCACTGTTTGCATCCAGCTTGGTGAAGATAGTGCCTCTCCCTAGCTTGGCAAGGCTTCCATCGGATGTACTTCCCGCTCTACTGCTTTGTTGAGTTGTGTAAGATCAACACAAATCCTGATTGCTCCACTAGGCTTTGGGACTGGTACCATTCCAGAGCACCATTTCGTAGGCTCTGTAACAGGAGAAATTACTTCTTGTTCTAACATCGAGTCAATTTCATTCTTCACTTTTGGCAAGAGGGGGTGAGGAACTCTCCGAGGTGTGTAGAGACATACCGGTTTTGCTCCTGGGGATAGTGTGATATGATACTCACGTTCTAGTTTCCCCAATCCAGTGAATAGCTGTGGAAATTCGGCCCTGAAATTCGCCTGCTCCTTCTGGGTATCTCCAAGTTCCTCTACTCTGATCAATAGATTCAGCTCTTCACATGCCTTTCTACTGAGCAATGAGCAATCTTGATTCCTGACAACGTAGACAGTTTCTGAGACTCTCCTATTTTTGTGCTGGAGAATGGCTTTGATCTGTCCCAAAACTTCTAGTTTTGTTTTTCCTGGTCCGCAGAGTCTCTTATTTGCAGGCTTCAGTTTTATTCCACGAAGCCACTGTAGTCCATCTGACAGTACAGTTACCGCGGCACCACTGTCTAATTTGAAGTGCGTAGTGTTGCCATCTACTTGAAGATAAGCACCCCAATAGTTCTTGCTGGTGTCCTTAATCTCACCCAGGAAAACAGTCTCCACGTCAAGGGAATCCTCCAACTCATGCACTGTATTCTTTGCTCCAAATGATGAACTGCGGCATACCGCTTGAAAGTGACCTATTTTTCCACACTTATGACATGTAGCCTCTCGGGCAGGGCAATTGGCACGGTCATGCTTCTGTCTGCCACAAAACATACAACCACCTTGCATTTGACTTGTACGTGTGTCTTGCTGACTGCGTTTTTGTCTTACATTTGTGTCAGTTACATTTCTTTGTTTTACTTGCTCTACGTGGGCAACATCTGCATGTATTCTTTCACCTCGAACAACTGGTCTATTTGCTTTTCGAGCTTCTGCTTGCCTGCTTACTTGAACGGCCTTCTCTAATGTCAAATCATCCTTCGCTTGGAGTTGATCAGACAATCCATCATCAAGCACACCGACAACTATCCTATCTCGGATCAGTTCATCTTTTAATGTTTTGTACTCAGTCTTGAGCTAGCCGATATAAATCGTTAATGAAAGTATCTACACTTTCCCCAGGCTGCTGGCTACGCCTGTTAAACTTTGCCCTTGCAACGATAGTGTTCTTTCTTATGTTGAAATGTGCTTCGAATGCTACCACAACGCTTGTGTAAGTTGCGGTGCTTTCATCAATACCCCGAGTCATAATAATGTCGTCCGCACAGTCACCCATGGCATACAACAGTGTACTGACCTGTTCTCCATCCGGCTGTGTAGCGAGCCCCGATGCAGTCCGATAGCGTTTGAACCTTCTCAAAAGTCTCTGGTAATGGGAGTGATTTTTCCATGATTCAATTTTTTACCGCTGCTACCATATTGTGATGGTTAGACTACCTTACAATTACTGTAAGTCAACAGACGAGGCGGTGAGACGTGATCTAGGTTCAACCATTTAATACCACACAGCCCAGTCTCGTATCTGGTGAAGTGTAGTCTTATTTCAAGCAGTTACAATGATGCACATTATACTACAGTAAGCTACTTGCCTGCTACATGTTTTATGAAGCCCTTTTTGCCAAGATCAAGGAAAACATCCTGACTAAGTAGTTATGATGCCTCCGACCCATATCTCTGTCATAACATTTTCTAATAGTCGATGGGTAGTGCCATCTCATGTCATTTATAGGGTAGACCATGGCTGGCAAAAAAAGGACAAGAAATCCTCCAGCTATGATCTTTCTTCTTTATATTTCAACATTTCATGAAAACAGGCCATGCTTTATATCTAAGGCCTTTTCCATCTAACTTAACTGATTATACATGTTTATTTCCACAATGTAAAATCCTTGAAGGGATGGGTAATCTGCCACGGCAGACAAGCCATAGTCAAAAGTATATTCTCCAGTTTTCAGACTCATCTTAATTTCTAGATAAATTCTATCTTCAAATATGGAAACCAAATAGTTTTAAACACAGCCTGAAGGCACCTGTTGGGGTTTCTGTTAAGTCATATTTATGACAAAACTCAATGAAAATCCTTCAACAAAAAACCAAACATGTCATCCGTGTAAATCTTCTGAAACATTTGGTACAAAATGAAACAAATATCATTCCAAATTTCATATTTCCTACAAAAAATATAAGCTACCTATAAAGTGATACATACCAATAGCTTGACAAAGCTTAGCAGCGGCCTTAGCACATAATGCTGGATGACAACACAGCTGCCTCAGTCTCAAAATGATGACTAGAATTTCACCGTAGTGATCTAGAACAGTGCCTTCCCGAAAATATCTGAAGGGGGGGGGGGGGTGGAAGATTTTAGCATCTTTCAGTAAAATGTGATAAATGAAATGCCTGTGAATGAACATATACCACATTATCAGTGACGGTATACTTGTAAAGAAAATTAATGGCAAGGAGGATGAAAAAAGTAGCTGTGCACAACAAAAGTCCCAAGCATACTCACTTTTCTATCTGTTATACTTTACAAAAAATGTAAGGCACATTAGGCTTGAAAAAACCCTGCGGCAAACCAGTGGATATAACATGAACAAGGCTTACTAAATGAGCACTACACCAAAAGCTGTGAGGCGGGCCGTTTTGCACAGCTATTTTTTTAATATTTAATACTCACTTTCCACCATTGTCTATAATCTACTCCCATTGCTTTTACATAATATTATAAACAGGATGAAAGATTTCACAAATCTGATAGAACTATATGGGAAAATTGAAAGAAAACTGAAATAAAATTTTGTGTTTCAGTTCTTTGACTTTTGCCAGAATGAGCTCAATGTATAAATAATGTCACATCACTATAGTGATGCATACTAGATGTCACTTATAAGTATAAGGATAAGTATATAATTCATTGTTCATATCAGGAAATTAATTTGATTTCCACTGGTTTGGTACAAGTAGTAAAATATAAACATACATATAATGATTCAAAATACAGACAAAACATACAAAACAGTCATTCTTACAATCAATTCCATCAGAAACATTATCAACTAAATGGCAGACATATGGACATTTATACAGTAGGCTTACGGTTGCACCATGTGAGAGAAGGGGAAGGATTGGGAAGTCCTGAAAAGGACTGTGGTTAATCTGTCTTTCTTGCCTACGTCAGGACACACAGTGTCTCACCGACACCACACCCAACCCACGGATACAAAACACCCCCACGTCCACAACCTGGAGACTCAAGCCCAGACAGACACGTAGCTCACCCATGTCCGCAACCCGGTGACTTAAGCCCACGCACGCTAGCTATTCCCCACTCCTAACGACAGATATTCAACCTGTTTGAAACGTTGAGCCCCTCCTACTACCAATCCTCTCCAACCGGGGCTATAGTTCAAGAAAGATTACCAACAGTCCTTTTCAGGATTACCAACAATTCTTCTCATGACTATACACACACTCTCAAGAAAGAAAGATTTCAGACAGTCCTTTTCAGGACTCCCAAATCCTCCCCCTCTCTCAAATGGTACAACCGTAAGCATACTGTATATCTACATCACCATGCTAGCCAATACTTATAAGCAGCATCTAAATGGACATTTATACAACAGAAACCAAAGACAAGAAATCTAACTCACTTGCTTACAGCCAGTCTGCCCTCCTTCTCATAGGTCTGATAGACCTTCTTCTCATCCTCTGAGAAGTCTACATATTGAAGTACAACATTACGAGCCGGTAGATCCACCAAGGGTTTACCATTCACCTTCTGAGACTTCATACGACGCAGAGCAAGGGTGTTCATCAACTTACGAAGTCGACTGGTGCAACATAAGAAATGGAGGAGATGATTTAATAAAGGGAAATAATTGAAATGCAATGATAACAGTACACATCAACTCTTTGTCAGCAGAGTCATTATTTTGCAATGGGTGACCAAATACCAGGCGAAGTGTAGAATATGATAAAATACTCACTCTATGTCAGCATGGTCATTGTTAGCAATGGGTGACCAAATACAAGCCCAAGTGTACACTACGACACAATACTTACCCTATGTCAGCATAGTCAGAGTTAGCAATGGGTGACCAATTACACGCCCAAGTGTACACTATGACACAATACTTACCCTATGTCAGCATAGTCAGAGTTAGCAATGGGCGACCAAATATTAGCCCAAGTGTAGACTACGATACAATACTCTCCCTATGTCAGCAGAGTCAGAGTTAGTAATGGGTGAACTAATAACAGCCCAAGTGTAGACTAAGAGTTAGAGTTAGCAATGGGCGACCACATACAAGCCCAAGTGTACACTATGACACAATACTTACCCTATGTCAGCATAGTCAGAGTTAGCACTGGGTGACCAAATACAAGCCCAAGTGTACACTACGACACAATACTTACCCTATGTCAGCATAGTCAGAGTTAGCAATGGGCGACCAAATATTAGCCCAAGTGTAGACTACGATACAATACTCTCCCTATGTCAGCAGAGTCAGAGTTAGTAATGGGTGACCTAATAACAGCCCAAGAGTGGACTACGATACAATACTCACTCTATGCCAGCAGAGTCATTGTCAGCAATGGATCTAGCTTTCCTCCTTTGCCAACTGTTAAGATTAGGATTGAATGGTTCGTGTTCCATACCAAGGAAGGCTACCAGAGTCCACAGGTCTTTAATACTGTTCTGGATGGGAGTACCTACACAGATATGCACCAAAGAAGAAAAAAATATTAACAAATACGCCAAATAAATGTTAATAATAATAATAAATGTGACTTAATAGCGGCAAAGCCATTCTGTGGAGTGCTCAAGGCGCATCTAGAAATAACCAAGAATTAAACAGCGGTGGTTTACATGACTGTTAAAGGAATCAGAGGTTGTATATATTAAGATGTCTTATTATTATGAGTCGCTCTTTGATTATCATTTATTGTATGCTTTGTATCCTATTTCTGCTCTTTGTTTACTTTAAGCATTTATTTTCCATGTTTAGTTTCCATTAAATAAATGGTTTGAAGTGACACTATTCAAAATGAGAAAAAAAGAAATGAAAATCCTAACAGGCCCTTCAATTTTAAATTTCCCCACAAATCTAACGCAACATGAGCATTTTAAAATACAATGTAATTCTTTTATCTCTTGTTTGACGTACCTGTTAACGCCCATTTGCATTGTGCTTTGAGAGCGATAGCGGCTTGTGCTTGTAGAGTACGACGGTTACGGATTATATGAGCTTCATCCAGCACGATACGAAGCCATTCAATCTTCTGAAGGGTACCCTTCTCCTGATGCATAATCAAATGTTTTCTCATTAGAATTTAAAAAGACAAGTAGGTCTTCTTAGAGAGATTACTATACCATTGTATGATTTGTAATTATGAAATAATTTCAATTACAAATTTTCATCTAGGTATTTCTGTAAGGTTATCCAAGGGTTTTCATGATATCTGTCCTTTTCTAACTAACCGTTATTATCATTGTGCTTAAAGGAAACCAAAACCTTCATAATAAGTTACTTTTATTGTAAAGTTTAAGATATTTAAAAAATATCAGTGAAAATTTGAACAAAATCGGGCAAGGAATAAGGAAGTTAGAGCCTTTTGAAATGACTAGTCACTAGAGGGCGGTATTCAATTTGATGACATCATCTGTGAACAACTCTCCATGCCTTTTTGTACATAAAATTTCACAATTTTTTTGTTTTCTTCGTATTTATTTGTGTTCTTGATCCGACTTCATAACATGTGAAGTAGAATATCATTTTGCATTCTATATCTTGCATTCAGGGGAGTAGATTATCTCAATCACAAGGAAGAAGGAAAAACATGAAATTTGATGTACAAAAGGCATGGAGAGTTGTTCACAGATGATGTCATCAAATTGAATACCGCCCTCTAGTGACTAGTCATTTCAAAAGGCTCTAACTTCCTTATTCCTTGCCCGATTTTGTTCAAATTTTCACTGATATTTTTTAAATATCTTAAACTTTGCAATAATATAACCGTAAAAGGGTGTATTATAAGGGGATGACATCACAATTTCTGACCAGATTGCCAAATTGTCTCAAAGATTCCATGATTTTCCGGACTTTGAAAGATTCTTTTAATACTTTCTTATTTGTTGTTCGAATTTTCTCAAACTTTCACTGAATTATTTCTCTGTTTTTTCCTGCTTCTATTAAAACCAATTTAATATTAGGGTGGACTTCTTCTTTAGAGACCCTATCAGATGAAAATACAACCTTGTGCCAATGGAAAGCTGAATGAATGTAGAATACAAATATAAAGGAATAAAGAACATTTTCCCTTTCAGTATTCAAATTTGAGGCAATTACAGTAAGATACTTAGCCAACTTCGGTATTCATTTAAAGTTTTTGGCTAAGTATGTGGTTTTATTATTGCACATTTAATATGATGCGTTAATTGTGCGGTATTACAATGCTTTTCAGTAAGTATTTTGCCTTAAAGTTTGCTTGCTTACGTAAAATGTTCAAATGTTATCTGAAAAAAAGTTAAGACATGTTACTTATCCAAGCAAAATGTTAAGTGAAATACTGACAAATAATTGTTTTGATCGGCACTGTATGAAGCCATAGAGATGACTCTGGTCATAATAAGACAATGCTACCTATGAATTCTCATTACACACAAAATAAGCGAGTTGATAAGGTATACCTGCTTTGCTTTAAACTCTGCAGCCAAAGTACCGTATGTAGTGATGACGACATCTTGTTGTTTTAGATAATCTGATTTCAATTTCTTCTTTTCTGCTCCGTGGTACATACATACATTCACCTGCAGTTCATCTGCTACATGTTCTTGGAGTTGATCCTTTAAAAATATAAAACGAAACAAAACAAAATTAGTATAGATAAAAAAATAACCATAAATTGGAGAAAAAAACTTGTTTAGGAAAGAAAAGAAGAAATAAGGTTTTCTATTCATTTTGTATGCCAATATATTTCAAAAATCTTCCATTTACACACTGACATGACATGACTCTTACAGGTCAGATTATCATCTAAATCTGTGCTGTGGCTCTAAAGTTATCTCAAAACCCTCAAAACATAACGCCTTTCCAACTATGGTGGCACAGGCACTGGCACACACACAAACAAAATTAGTAACAGGAAATCAATTTTCATTTACATTCAAAATAATAGGAATTTGATTTGCACCATTGTACAAATTGGGATAGACTGTATAGATATCCCCTTAGCTATTCATATACTCTTGGTTCCCCACCACATTTTGGGCTAATTTTTTTCTTCAAATTTATAAAATTGTACCTTTCACACGCTTGGTAGTGGGTTCTCATGGGAATCAAACACTATTTTGGGTGCTTACCCAACAACATACGTTGTCAATCACCAGGATTAGCCTTCAGTTTATGACTAACAGGCCTTATATAATACTCTGCATTTCCCATCAATCGTCCCATATGGTAAAGTCATTATTTTACATTTCCCTCACTCGAAGACTCTTTGAGATTTCTTGATAGCATTATGGGTGTGCTGTGTGCAGACTTGTACACCTATTAATGGTATTCCCGACAAGTCTGATGTTAGCGAATTATTAATTTCTGCACATGGAAACTGATGACCCTCTCACTTAAGCACTTAATTGACTGCAGGCCACGTACATGTACGTGGTCTAGGTCTTGCATGCCCTGTGCGCACCACGTACATGTACGTGGTATGTACGTGGTTAGGGCATTGCACTTTCAAGACCGTAGCGCTGCATACTGCCTAGCCCTACTGTGTAATTAGCACTGCAATTATGTTATACAGGTCTTGAACAGTAGATGACGCTCTTTCCAAAAAAAGTCTGGCCTTTTCGTGTACAGTGTACACTTTTTGAACAGTACAAAAATACTGTAGCACAGGGGGTATGCCACGCATTTTAAGCCAATAGCAGTCAAGTGGTTGAGAAGACAAAGACAATCATGATGGCAAGCTCTGCTCTATACTCACAATCCAATTTGACATAACCGACAGCGGGCAAACTATGAGAGTAGTACGTGGTTTGCCAGCATCTCCATGTCCACAGTGACCTTTAACCTCAGCTTTCATTGGTTTACTAGGGCTGGCCCCAGTAAACCAATGAGAGCTGAGTGTAAAGGGCACCATGGAGTTGATTGGTGGGTTTGGGCCAGGGAGTGAGGCTACTGGTTGGCTAGGTCCTTCCACCTTTGGTGCTGTGGCCATTTTGGGCGGCTTCATTTTAGCTGCAGCAGACAACAAGAAAGATATCTACATGATCTTCATGACCAAATGAACACATTCAATGCATGGCTAGAACACTAGTACAAATATAAATCTGGTCAGGATGAAATGAAGATTATTCAGTCTAACAAGGCAATGTGAATATTCACAACGGCTTCATAATTTTAAAGCTGTGATATTATTAAGAGCTTTGAGCATCGTCTTGGGGTAAAATGTTGTGTTTTATAAATGTCTGCATTATTATCATTATTACCAATACATAGAAATCAGAACAGGCATACTATCAATCATACACAATGACAAGGGCACACTTTATTTGTACATGTACGGTTGAAAGTATTCTTATCTTACCTTTCTTTTCAGGGGATGGACTGTCATCTGAATCATCATTGAATAAGAACTTTACTTTGGCAGCACTTGCCCTGCAAATGGAAATGCAGCAATGTGGAAAATATCAACATTAAATTTCAAGTTTCAAATTTATTTATCTTTTTTTCATAACACACATTACAAATATGACATGAATATAACAAGTTGACAGAATATCGCGTTACAATAGAAAGATGAGGTGACCTTGGTTAGAAGCAAGGCTTGTGGAATTAAGGTCCCTCAAGAGTAGCTTATGAGTATGTCCTAAATGAACATAAGAATACTGCATACATTAAAATGCTTACAAACTAAACTAACTAAAGAATTGAGAAAAATGTAAATATAAATAAGTATAATTAAATCTACTGACTACTAAATAATGGCTGTAAACAAGAGAAGCAGGAAAATACTACGAGCAACTGGACAAAAAACACGGTAGAGGGAGAGAGAGAGGCACAACAACAAGACTGAAATACAGACGAAAACTAAACAAGACAGAAAGATGAATAGATGTGAGAAACGGGAGTACAAACATGCTGACCTATATAGCAAATAATCTTTCTTAAATATGGATCAAACTATAAATCTAGACAATATCGCCAAAAAAAAAGTAACTTTAGTTTGCGCTTAAATACATAAATACATGACAAAAGTTTGGCGGGAATCCATCCATCGATCTTGAGAATGGGGCGGACAAACGAGCCGAAAATTAATGCCTCCAGCTACTTTGTTGCGGGGCATAAAAATGTGGGCACTCTGAAATCATACTTACAATGATACTTTTAATCAGAATGGGAGCTTCATTACCTTGCGGTAAAGCTGTTAGATTAGTTCATCTATTTTCATCCCTGTTCACCCAATGTATTAAGGTTTAAATGAAACTCCTTGAAAAGCTTTGCATGTTATGCTAGTAGAAAGCTAAACAGGTTTGTTTGGTTACAGAGTCTGGCATACTCCGAGGTATTTTGCCCCATATGTTACACATTACATCTAGGACTTGAGAATATAGAATTATTGTATAAGATAAATAGCTTTATTAGAGCTTAGATCAGACAAAATTTGAAGCAAATGAGAGATTTTATATTGATTTATGTTCATAATTCCACAAGACTTGGTAATGTATCAGACAACAAATGACCAAACACCCAGGATTCGCCCATTTGACAAGAAGATACACTGAAACGAAAAATAGACTATTGTCTGACCTGATCTCGTTGTCAGTGTCTCCCCGGAGAATCTTTGGGCTTCTCTGCATGGACGTGTAGTAGCGCTGCTCAGCACCAGCATAAACCTGATCACCTTCTAGAGTGAAAGCCTCTCTGCAGTTCCTAGGGGGCTGTCTCAGGGAATTCCGGGCAACCTTGCTTCTCTCAATCAATAAGATGGTCTCTACACCACGCTGGAGATAGGATTCAAAGGGTTCAATGCACACTGTCAATGTCATCAATCTCAATAAAAGGCTCATGAAGTCATCAATGTTCAAACCCTTGGCTATATGGTTTCAAGAAACAATGAAGATAAGACTTTGTGTCAGATTGGAAATGATACATATTATCGTTCCGTGCAAAAATGCCAATATCTTTTTTTGAGAGCGTGCAAATCCCTGATAGGGGCTTTAATTCCAGAGAAGTCTTGCAGCTTACACAATACATCCTTATTTTCTTAGCAGTCGGGTAAAAACCGACCGACCAGCAAAATTTGACCAGACAAATGCGATCGACCGACTGACCAATCAATCAAGGGTGATGGTCAGATCAGGGCCACATCATAAAAGGAGACGTGATTGATCAAACTCAATCACAAATCAACAAATAATTGATCATAGGTTCCCAATTATGCACAAGTCAATCTGAGTTCAATTCAGAGTGATCACTCTTCTTTACAGGACAGGACTAAGGTGAAGTACTATGAACTTTACCTGATTGACAAGAGTGTTGAAGATTACTGGATTGCTGATATCAACGATATCTAGAAAGCCGGGGAAGTCGTTACTCTCTACAGATGAATGACGGATGTCATACCGGTTTGCCTGTATAGTGACCAAGATTGATGAGAAGGGTGAAAGAAGAGGTATCGCATATCTAGATAGTGTTACGTCTGCAAATATTTGCCAGAAATGTTTTACACTTAGCCTCAGCTGTTGCTAGGTATAAAATCTGTATATTCACCAGGACAATGTTGTCGGGATGAAGCTGCTGTTTGTTTGTTGAATGTGCTTGTTCTTAATGATATGTACCCGCTGTCTATTTTAGAATTGTAGAACTTTGTTATTTTTATGATGTAATCGCAGACACATGCACAGCCCAATTGAGTTTACTTTCTCTTTATAAGTGAACATGCCTTCCTATACTTAATTCTCTTCTCATTTTTTTAATCTTCTCCCACTTTCTATTTTTTTTTCTTTTCATTCCTATATCAACGTTCTATTATAAAACAATATGTAATTTTCATAATAATATCTATAATGTTCTCTCAGTAACTATGTTAACTTATTATGGGCGTTCCTAACTCAAGCTATGCTTTTCAGGTTTTCGCCTCCTTCCGTATCTGAATTATTTACTGTATACTTTATGTTGAAATCATTGTTACATATATAATTTATATATACATTGTGTTTCATATTGTACTATTGAGAAGGAAATAAATGTTAATAAATACAAAATACAATACACTTGCAGCAATAAAAGGGTTGTATGACACATGCCTAAGTGACATCTGCTGCACACTCACTTTTAGTTCTTAATTTCAATCCTGGAACAAACACTGTACATAACCCTAACCCTTGACAATTTTAATTGCACATATTTTATGTTCAGAGACAGAAGGGCTCTAACTGGTCTATTTGTACATAGAGTAAACATCCTTATAACACTAAGCAGGTGATATCAAGTACCATATTATCATCCTGACTTTAAGCCTAGGTGCCTTTCAAGGTTTTCAAAAGCACTCAATAAATTACTTCCAAACAGACAGTCAATGACTGCGTCTTGGGAGAGAGTCCAAAATATAGACTAATGTCTTTCCAAAGGACATCTTACCCATGAGTCACACCACTAGACCAACTACAAACTAACCAACACATGAGAAAATGTTGGCCATTTGGGGTATTGTCGTTTTTTGTCTGTTTGTTTCGTCTTCAGGGCTGGTATTGGCTTGTCAGCGTGACTAGGCTACAAGGGGTACAGAAGAGATTTGAATTCTGGAGATGTATCCACTTGACAGCTAGAACTCTACACAAAGCAACTGGCAAATAGAGTCCTGGAATACTTCAAATCTGAGGTGTGCCAGGACTCTGTTCCAATGACACAAACAAAAACTATAATGATAATGAAAATAATAAAATAATAAAAATAATAATAATAATGTATTTATATAGCGCGTTTCCCATATACAAGTTCAAATGCACTTTACAATATTTTTACTGACAGAAAAGGGGAGTTTTGAGATAATGAACTATCCTTGTGTACCTCAAACTGTGAAGTAATGATGGAGGGTTGAGTAGCATGCTGTGGGATGAGACGATTCATGATGTCTTTGAGAATACTAGCATCATGCTGGTCATGACAACGGAAGGAATACATCAATCGTTTCAAGCAAGATTCCACACCAAGCGCCCAACGAACATCCTTCAGCTTCAAGAATGATCCTGGAAAAAAAAAACATATTTTTTAACTAAACCTACTGAGCAAGTTGTTTTTTGCTGACTGAAAGAATTATTACGTAATAAATACTCTAAAACTGCAATCCATTTTTATATCAAGTCAATGAACTTTGGTAAAAGGGTGATCTTTTTTCATAATCAAAAGTATTGAGCAGTAATATGGAAAGCATCTGTTGAATAGGTTTTCTACATCATGTGGGTGGGGACGGTTTTTTGACAATTCATCAGATAACATGTACATTAAACATTTGTTATACATCATAAAAAGAAATCTAGGTATTAAGTCGAGGTAAATCATTCTCCAATCCCATGTACCTTTTTCTTCTTTAGTAAACTGTAAGTCGTCACAGACAAGCAAATATTTGTTGGACCATTGTTGCACGCATCCCGACCTGCCTTTTATTTGGCACCTAAAAACACCTCTGCTGTGGTTCATCGCCGCATGTGCAAATGAGAGTTCTCTGCTAAAGCAATGGTAACACATTCTTACCCACAGGACCAAGGGGTTTCTGGTGGAACTGATTGTTAGCAGTATACCGGTCAATCTCTGCCAGTAAGTTAGGCATATAGTCTCCGTACAGCTTCAGCCTTTTCTTCCTGCTTCCTTCAAGGTTATCTAGTCTTCTCTTCCCAGCAGTTACAGCTTGAGTTAGCTCAATATCTTTGGATCTGCAAACACCATCATGACATTTGCCAGAACTGTATTACTATCTCATGAAACAAATTTAGCAGGATGGTTTGAATCATTAAGTATTGAGTCTATGGCACAGTATTCACCTGTGACAGGTTCGATGTCTGTATGTTTGAGATACACCTGTACGTTCCTCCAACTCAAAGAGGTGCTATGGCTCAGTGGTAGAGCAGTAGTCTTGTTATTAGGAGGTCTCGGGTTTGAAACCAATTTGATGCATTAATTCTATTACCATAAAAGAGGTAAAGTTTCCTCCTTTCCTCCTTTTTTTTAAAACTGAATATTCTCTTGATTTTAATTTGTAAAAACTTCCAATAGCACATATCTCTTTATATTTTCCAAATTTTGGGTAACGAGAGGGAGAGGAAGAGAGAGAGAGAGAGGAGGGAGAGAGGGGGAAAGAACAGGAGAGGGAGAGAGGTGGGAGAGAGAAAGAGAGAGAGAGAAAAGGGAGAGGGACAGACAGAAAGAGAGAGTATGTGTGTGTGCATGTGTGTGAGGGGGATAGAAAGAGAGGGAGAGGGATAAGCGAAGATAGGGGGTTAAGTACCATATAAGGTATAAAGTGAACAGTACCAAACAAGTTCGTGAGAAAACAGAGGACAGAATTGGGAAAAACATCTAGACTGAAATTACCTCTTGTGTCTGCCATTAGCTGTAACTGTTGTAGAGTTTGAGGAACATGGGATGGTAGGTGAACCATCTTTTATCACAATTGTGGTGTCATTGTCTGAGCTTTCACTGTCATCCTCTATCACAATCACCTCCTCAGAAACAATAGGACTCTCCTGAGAATCCTTGATCATCACCGCTTCATCATTAACTTCCTGTTACATAAATTTTGATAGAAAAAGGAAATGTTGAAACATATCAATAAGTCTAACACAAAATATGTATCTACAGATCTGTGTAACAAAAAACATATTGTAGTATATGAAGGGTTTAGTGAGTTATGTTCTTCTTTTCATAAAGATATTTTTTTTAAATAGCTAGTTTAAAAAAAATGACATAAATATACATTTCATGAACATTTTAACAAAGGCGAACAGGAAATTCCTTCTTTCTCCATAGAAGGATACAGAGTCTAAAGAAGAGTGAGATCATGTAACATTAATGATGAAATTATCAAGATGGAAATAATAGGATTAAGAATGTCATATCTGACCTGCTTAACCTGACTAGTCGAAGGCTCGTTGCAATCCACCTCATCTTTCTCAGGTAAGTTCGGTAAAGATGGAGCAAGGTCAACAAACTCTGGCTTTGCAAACTCATGCAGGACAAGTGCTATGATGGACAGTGTCTTCCCTAGCCCCATATCATCTGCTAGTATACCACCACGCACACTGTCAGGTCGCTTAGCACTCATGAAGTTGGTTAGTGAGTTGTGGTACAGACCAGATGGTGTAGCTGGCTTATCGTTACTCTCTCTGGCTAACATCCAATGTAGGGCTTGCTTCTGATGTGGGTACATTGTACTAACAATGCACTAATACAATTGAAAAGGAAAAATGACTTGAAACTTCAAAACCTGTATATACAGTGCGTCCCAGAAAAAACGAAACCGAGAAGTATCGATGTTTTATCATAACTTAATCACAACCATAATTAATGAATGATACATATTTGGAAAGCTGAGAATCTCCTCTTTCAGTTGATGCTACTCCCGTGATGCATATTTCACGCATGAGTGATTAAAAGCAGTTTGAAGGAAGGAAACCAAAAAGTAATTTGGCGGGCGGTATCTGAATTTCAAAGAAAAATTCATATTTCTAGAAAGTTGAGTTTCTGCCCTTTCATATGACACCTTAATCAAGAAAAATGAGCCAGGAATAACAAAGTTCTGTTTGTTTAAAGTAGCCCTTACATTTTCATAATTTTATTAAACGAATTCGTTTTCACTGGGTACCTGCCGTAGCAAAAAGCAGATTTGACAAAAGACTTAACTCCGTTTCGTTGACAATCAGCCATGCATGAAGACTCTCGTCTACGGCTGATTGTCAACGAAACGGAGTTAAGTCTTTTGTTAATTTCGTTTATTGATACGGCAGGCAGCCAGTGAAAACGAATTCGTTTAATAAAATTATGGAAATGCAAGCACTACTTTAAACAGACAGAACTTTGTCATTCCTCGCTCATTTTTCCTGATTGAGGTGTCATATGAAAGGGCAGAAACTCAACTTTCTAGAAATGTGAATTTTTCTTCGAAATTCAGATACCGCCCGCCAAATGTCTTTTTGGTTTCCTTCCTTCAAATTGCTTTTAATCACTCATGTTTGAAATATGCATCACAGGAGTAGCATCAACTGAAAGAGGAGATTCTAAGCTTTTCAATCAAATATGTATCATTCACTAATTATGGTTGTGATTAAGTTATGATAGAACATCGATACTTCTCGGTTTCGTTTTTTCTGGGACGCACTGTATAAACTTAGACCACTCAAGGGTGACAAGAAAAGTGGTCTTTCTAGACAAGTGGTCTTTCTAGACAGGCTCGTTTAGTACAGGTTTCTATGGGAAATGATTGTCAAGGGAAACAAAAATGTGGTCTTTATATACAGGTGATCACTAAAACAGGTTTCACTGTTAATCAATTCACTAAATATACTTTGTAGACTGAACTGAAATTGTATGTAAACTTAATTAAGCTAGTAAGTGAGTCTAAGGACAAAGGCAGTAATACAGAATCTCATAAGCAACATAGTACATAACATAATGATTGATTATTTTGTATGGATTTCATTCATGAGGTTGACAACTTTAACCCTAGATTGGAAGGTCTTTTGAATTGCATTATAATGCAGCTGCCATAAATAATAAACCCATAAAATTCCCTTTTTTCACTGAAGGACAAATACAGATCAAAGCAAATTCAATTGGATTGAAACATCTAATGATAAAACATGAGAAATATGATTTGCTTTCAACTTTTTTCAATGACATTGGCAAAATGGATGTCCTTCAGGTTCACTTTTCTATGTAGAGCTAAATCAACTTCAGACACATCTACAAACATAAACCTCAACACGTCTTGATTATCAATCTTTATTAGAAAGAAAAAGAAGAGACAAACGTCTTTTTTTCTTATAGCTCACCTTGCTTGGTTCTTGCTCAGTTAATTTGAGATTGTCAAAAAGGGTATCCACTTCATTCCTCATCTAAACAATGACAAAAGGAAGATTTCATGCATTAACAAATTATAAAACTAACTGTACCAAATCATAACTCATTATAATATAACGTCCCTATGTGCTTCCAAATTGCTTTGAAAATTACTACCCCAGCTTTTGCTCCGACTGACGTTATCCAGGTACCCATTTACTTCACCTGGGTGGAGTGTGGCAAATGTAGATTAAGTCTTGCCAAAGGACATTAGTGTTGTGGTAGGGATTTGAACCCCGTACCTTGTGGTTTACAGTCCGGAGACTTATCCACTGGACCACAACACCTCTAGGGTAATAGTAAATAATGCATATAATATTTCACAAAGACTTGAATTCTTACATGAGATTTGTAATATTTACTTAACATAATTATCCATTGTCTAAACAAAATTGAGCACTTCTGATTTCTGAACTGAGGGTTGCACTATGATATGAATGTTCTTTGTATATTCCAAAAGATATGAATTTGCACTCAATACTATAGAATTAGAACTATTACCTAAAGTGCATCATCCATGTAATAATGGATGTCCAAGTAATAGATCGTTCATTTGTTTCATACAAAAACACTTCATTGTCAGTTAGGGCTTGTTCAGATAAGAGTGCTTAGCCACTAGCAACACACTAACAGTCCCTTGACCCAGTAAACAATAGGTGATAGGGCTTTTTCAGTTACTGCCCCCAAAACCTGGAACTCTATACCCCTCGTTCTAAAGAATCGCCATACTCCTGCAGCTTTCAAGAGGTGTCTGATTTGCAAATTTCTCGCGATATTCCTCTTTGTCTGTAATCAATATAAGCTATGTACGATAATATTTGTTTGCTTTGTTTGTAAGTATTTTATTTGTATCTTATGAAAAAGTGCTTTATAAATGAAATGCTATTATTATTATATTAATGATGATATAATTAGCAACTCTACATCCTAAAATCACTCATACCTCTATCTCTGACAGCATCACCGACTTGCCCAGGGCACTTCTTGGATTGTAGGTGGAAGATTTCTTGCTCTCAACCATGCTCACAGTGTGGCCTCTACCTTTAAGTATCTGAAGGACTGTCATTTGGTTACATCGAGGTCCATACAGGGAGATATCCACAGGCATACTGTATACATGTATGTTCTTATTGCCGCTTGGTACAACACTGAAAATAGCAAATTTTTACTGTAAGTGAGCGATTTCATATCAATTTTTTGTCCCTGATCCACTGAAAACTGTAAGTAATGCAAAATCTTAGTCTAAGGAAATGGATTCCCTTCATTTCGTAAAACTTTGGAAACACCTATGAGGCTATTTAAAGGCTATGAGGGTGGGAAAAAGGCAGCTTCAGAATGCCTGCAGTTTTAAAGTAGAAAAAGAATCGCTCCACGCAGTCGTAAATATGCCTCCGCCTGCAACATAATCAGAATTTTTAAATTTTTGGTAGTAGTCCTCATTTGCAGACCCTCACTAATTTTGATGAAGTTATAAATGTGACCAGGTAATCTTGACATGGTCATACGTACTCTTACCATTTTTTCACTATGATAGCATAATTAGTTCTCAAGTTATTGCGTTCACAAGATTATAGCAGATTTAAATTGACCCCTAACCGTTTGAGCCCAAAATTTAATCAGGTAAAGTATAGTCAGGTCAAGTATAGTTGTTGTTTATCAATCTATTAATCGATGAAGTTTTTTTTCTTGATAACGAGATGGGGGATTAACCTTGCGACCATATCGTGTGACATAGGCAAAAGAATCAGAACGAGGGATTGAACCATCGAAATCCTGTGTTCTCCTGGCAAGCAGGGCAAGTCTTGACAAGGTTTTCAATATCCTTATTGATGCCTGGCCAGTATACCGTGTCCCTTGCTAGTCTACGAGTTCTCTCTATACCCATATGACTCGTGTGTAGCTGCTCCAGGATGTCTGATTGCAGCGTTGAAGGTATCAACACCTGTCTTCCTTTGAAGATAATGCCGTTGGCGACGCCCAGTTCCTCTCGGTATGACCAGTGAATCCTTGAGCTGCTTAATCACGTCTGGCCATCCATCGTGAAGAATTCTACTCAGCCGCTTCAAGTTCGGATCGCTTGCTGTCTCTCTCTGCAGCTGTGTCTGCTTCATAGGTGTGAAGCTTGCCAGATCATTGTCATGATTCTCGTCTAATTCCATGACTTCATCTACACGGAGCTCAACGATGACGTCTCCTCTCTTTCTGGGGTTTGGCAACCTACTGAGTGTGTCTGGAAATGTCATCTGACTTCCGGGCTTGTATAGGATATCACAATCATAGCCCTGTATTTTGACGAGAAGTCTCTGTAATCTTGGAGGCGCACTCCCCAGGGGCTTTCTACAGATCGTTTCGAGTGGCTTATGGTCAGTGTAGACTGTGAACTTGTTGCCAAACAGATATGAATGGAAACGTGTGATCCCAAAAACAAGTGCCAATGTCTCTCGCTCGATGTTTGAGTAGTTGGATTGTGCATCTGACAAACTCTTTGAGGCAAATGCGACTGGTCTTTCATTCTGAAGGAGGCAGGCTCCAAGTCCTTTGAGCGATGCATCTACCTCTAGTACTGTTGGGACACTGGGGTTATAGTACCGTAGACACTTTCCTTCTGAAATTTCTGATTTCAATCGTTGAAAGCATTCCTCATGGTCCTCCTGCCAGGTAAAGGGAACATCTTTCCTCAGAAGATCACGCAGTATTGCTGACTTTTCAGCATAGTTTGAGATGTATGGTGATAAATAGGTCATCATCCCTAACACTCGCTGGAGATCGTCCTTGCTCTGTGGTGTAGGCATTTCTCTGACATCCTCCAACTTGCTAGGATCTGGTTGTATGCCTTTGTCTGTGTACAGTGAACCAAAGAAATTGATGCTTCTCGCCTTGATCACACACTTTGTACTGTTGAACACCAGACCTTCTTTTTGTGCAACTCCCATCAGTCTCCAGAGATTATCATCATGCTCCTGTTCAGTCTTGCCAAATACAGCTATATCGTCAGCTATACCTTCACAGCCGGGCGCCTGTGCAAGGATTGTGTCCATTCTTTGTTGAAAGATGTCTTGACTCACCGAAAGTCCAAATGGAAGTCTGCGAAAGCAATACCTTCCAAATGGTGATCTGAATGTAGTAAGCTCCTGCGATTCTTCGTCCAGGTGGACTGACCAATATCCTGCCTTTGCGTCCAATTTCGAGAAATACTTGGCCTGTGAGAATGCAGGATTGAGCTCCTCTAGAGTTGGAATCTTATGAGGGCATCTCTTCAGGTTTTGATTAAGCCTTTTGGGGTCAAGGCAGACTCGCAATGACCCATCCTTCTTCAGGACTGTGGTGAGGGAACTGCACCAATCTGTGTGATGAGTAACTTTCCTAATGATGCCGTTTCTTTCCATCTGATCCAGCTCTTTCTTGAGCTTGTCCCTCAGGTGGATGCTGCATTTTCGAGGCGCATCAATTGATGGAGTTGCATCCTTCTTCAAGTGCAACGTTGCCTTGCCACTGAAGTTCCCAATCTGGTCAAACTGGTCTGGGTAAGCCGCCTGTAGGTCTTTAGCTGACCTGATGGGAGGAAGATCATTTGGACTGTCCAGGCCCATCTGTTGTTCTACTGTGTGAATCTTAACAATCCCTAGCTTTCTGGAAGTAGGAAGTCCGACAATGACTGGTCCCTTTACGTCCGCAACATACCATGTTTGGTCTACGACCCAAGGCGACCCTTCATACATCATCGACATCATCAAGGTGCCTAAGCAGCGTAAAGGCGTTTCTCCGTAGGCAGATAGTCGCGTAGTAGTGGGACGGATAACATCTTTCCATCGAGCCCTGTACATGTCCTTCAGCGTCCGCAGTGGCAGAACATTACCGCTGGCTCCTGTGTCAACCTTTGCATTGAGGCGATGATGACCCCTCAGGTCTGGACATATGATGTTGATACTCGCATATGCTTCGGTCTGCTCTGAGTCAATAGAGTTTAGCGATATATGTATCATGTGGAATTCACGTTCCTCACTGTCCGGTTGGTTTGTGTCGTCCGGTCCAATTTCGTCAACCTTACGCTGGTTCCTGCTATGAAAGGATGTAGGCCTATACTGCCTGTTTCTGGGCTGTCTCTGCTGTGAGCTCCACCTGTCTTGTGATGGTGGGCGTCTAGGAGGGATCTTCGGTTTGACCTGTTCTTTCGTCTTTCGACACATCTTCGCCCAGTGTCCTTTGACGCCACACGCATTGCACAGGTCCCCGAAGGCTGGACACCTCTTTGGAAGGTGCGAAAGACCACAGTTCCTGCATTTCTGCCTACTGTCGTGACTAACAGCATCAATGTTCCCACTTCCAATAGTGTGGAGCGTCTGCAGGCACTGTTTACCCACTTGAATGGCCTCATATTTGCGGCCTTCTTCAAGAAGCTTATCAATTGAGAACCCCTTTTCTTTGTCGAGTAGGTCTTTCTGAAATGACTCTAGTTGTGTAGACGAAATCACCAGCTCTATAAGTCTTTCACTCAATTCCCCCTCGGTGAATTTGCATTGCTTTGCCTTACTCCGACATCTATTGACGAACTCGTCGATCGTTTCTCCAGACATCTGCTTGTATCGCATTAATTCGAGACGATGAATTCTGAAGTTCACTTTGACATTCAGTTGGCCTTCGATTAGGGCCCATAGCTTGCCTGGGTCCTTCTGATCCTCTACACTGAGGCTAGAGGCGTTTATCCTGCGTAACCCTTCGTTCCCAAGAGCTATCTTTATTTTTGTTGCCTGTTTTGTAGTATCAGTTATCTCATTATCGAGAAGGCAAAGTTCCATTCGCTGTTGAAATAACATGAATTCTTCAGCGAGACCACACTGAGGGTCCCACTTCATCTCTGGATAGCGAGCCATGGTCCTGGTTTCTACAATGGGGTCTTGGACTACACTGGTAATTACATGTAATACATGAATTGTGACTTAAATCGACATGTATGCCTACATTAGCATTTACACTATATAGACTAGACTAGAGTCTATGTACAACTTTAAAATGTAGGTTCAAATGTATCAAGTCTAGATCCATAGACAATTAGACCCCCTTGTGTAATTGGTCTAGCATAGACAACTGGTCCTGGACCCGCTTTAAGGGGATACCACGGACCACTCACTGTTTGGTCTAGTAGTAGTCTACCAGTAGAGTCTACCACTAGATCTAGATCTAGTAGATCTAGACCTACATCAGCACTTCTACATACATGTAAGAGATATGCGTGTATCATTCACTTAATTAGGACAGGTCCACATGTAGAAATTGGACTTGTTAAGGTCTAAAGTAAACACATCTAGAAATCTAGACTAGGCCTAGTCCAGATCTAGACCAGGTCCAGTAATATAGAACAAGGTGAAAGTAGATTTTGATCAAATTACACCTTCTTAGTCATACTCATTCTCATACTCGGTCTAGTCTAGATCCATAAGTAGAGTCTAGACTAGAAAAAAGTGTCTAGACTATCTATCTAGGCTAGGTCTTGATCTAGACCCCTAGACTAGACTAGTCCAGTTTTATACGACAAAGCACATTAATTATGGTTTAATTGTTTCAAACCGAGTCCAAACATTATAGTCTAGACCTATGTCTGCTTAGATTATAGTCCATTTGATTGAGACTGAGAGTCTAGTCTAGTTTTCATTCCACAATCAGATCCGACCAAGTCCAGCAATCAGTCCTGGATCTACTTGCACGGTCCGCAACACGACGCTCTGGGTCCGAGTGGCTTAGGCTAGTTCCAAGACCATAATGCAGTGCAGGGCTGGAAGTCCGAGGTAGCGGCCTATAGTCTAGAGCTGTACTGTTCCCGGTCCCGGTCGAGCCTCTAGGCTCTGGTCTTGTCGAGCCTCTAGGCTCTTCTCCTGACGAGCCTCTAGGCTCTGCTCCTGGCGAGCCTCTAGGCTCTGGTTCTGCCTCCGCATCAGTTCTGGTCCTGAATGTAGGGCAGTCTGACACACTAGTCTACTCGTACTATTTCGTAGTGTTGCCCGCGTAATACAGTGCGCAACCTTACGCCGACACAAAGTCATATTGGAGACGCGGCTGTGAGTTTACTCTGCTGGCTGTGCAGTGTGATTGTCGGCAGTTCAAAAACCGTCCCTTATCAATCTTTCATAAGTCATTCAAGATTATTGCTTGCCCTATGTGATCTGCAGTTCAATAGTTATAGATATGGCAATTCTTTTGACCGCTGCCACCATGTTGAAAGATCAGATGAACGGATAAATAAGAGATCACTGTAGACAATGTTCATGTATAAGTGGCCATCTTGAAAGTGCTTTATTCAGGTATCCTTCCGCCAATCGCGGCCTTATTACGCACATCAATGAACTATTGGCGTTGTTCATATAGTACCACAACAGTCTTAACATCATGGTCATACATATGGCCTCGATTCATTTGTTATCACGTTCCTAAGAATAATTACAGATGGACGGACAACAAAACATAATGCCTCCGGTACTCACTACGTGTGGCAGAGGCATAACAAATCTATGTGATTAGTATTGTCTATAGAGGATATAGCACCTAGCCAAAAATATGATTCTTTATGGTCGATTCATTCAATTATTAAATGTCTCAAGGATGAAAATGTTTGTGAACTTACAATCTATTAACCAGTACATCTGTAATAAACAAATGACATCTGTAGCATATGGCATATGACAAATACACGTAGGTATGTTACTCAAATTGTTTTAAAAACATAAACTGAGATTAAATTCCTATTTCTTAGAAAGAAAAAATCATCCCCTAACAAAATAAGTGTCCTATCTTATCATTTGGTGTCCGTTAACCTCACCCTTCAATTCTAGCATAGTTGTTGTCCAAGATGTATGCTAATACTTCAGCTAACTCCCTCTTGATGTGTCCTACTTGATCGCCCCAGGCGTTCTCTACCTTCATAGCGTTCTTAAGGTATCTGTTTAGAGGCTCTCGAACAAGTGACACCATCTCATGATCATTGACCTGAGAAATAAAATAACAAATTCAGTCAGAATCAGATTACATTGATTTAAGAATGACATCAGGCATCAGGATTAGTTACAGCCAACCTAACTGTATTCTACATAATTAAACTATTTTGTCATGTATAATATTGGCAATGATTTGTTTGTTATATATTTGTAAAACTGGAACAAAAATTTAAAAAATCAAACAAATAAAGAAATCAAATCAAATCAAATATTTGAAATTATGGAAATTTCTTTTCTCAGAAGCTAGTGACGAGGTACTCTATTTTAACCGGGCTATTTCAGAACCAGGTTTTTACCGGGGGGGGGGGGGGTCAATTTGACCCTCTCCCTAAGATCTCAGTCGTTTCTCAGCTCATCACCGCAAAAACTTAGGTCTTCTCCGAGTGACCTGGTAATGAGGATTAATGCCTTACCAAAGGGCACTACCCCATCGTCTTGGTTTCGAACCCGGGTCACCGGATTCTGAGACCACTGCTCTACCGACTGAGCTATCGCGCCTCCTCGAATGAACTTGAATACTTGGTTTCCAGTCTGCATACATTATTTGTTGCTATGTGGGCAGGCCTCTGTTGGGCTTTAGATTGTCCAGAACAATCTTTGTTTGAATAAAATTTGAATATGTTAGTAAGCCAGTCTATAACTTGGTATTTTGAAGGTATACTAACCTTGCCAGTATGGTAGTAAAGACCCTCAATAATACCAGGAACCATACCCATGAAGACATCATCGGTACCAGCCTGAGATGCTGCTATGGGAAGATCCAATCCTAAAAGATCATGATCATCCATCTCATCATCCCAGGTTGACTGACTCAAATAATCCTTCGTCAGTGAGAGAGCCTCGGTTAGAGAGTAACGGTTGCCATGGCTATGCTTCTTCTTCTGCGTCTTTTTCTGATAACTTGAGTCCCGTGGCTCTGGTGGATTACAGGACTTTGGTTTGTGACATCCGTATCTCGGCAAGACTCCTAGAAAAACAAAAAATTAAATGAAACCTCGTTCATTGAAAACTAAAATGACTCCCAACACTAGAAATAGGATTGAGTGATTTCAAATATGACGCAAGCATACGCGTCTACCAGGATGCACGTACGGACATAGGTGTGACCAAAAGTTGACCCATGAAATCAAGTTCATGCATGCATATCAAATATCATTCAGAAATGACTAAGTATGCCGGAAATATGGCCAATAATAACAATTAGCAAAATGGCGCCTAGATGACATCATGCATTAGTAATTTTAAAAATCTCTTCATAAGGATTAATAATCATGCAATGGCACATGTCATGAAAATTTTATCATCATTAACCATGTCATTCATGAGATATGAAGCAACCAAAATCCATACAGAAATAATAGGAAAAACAAACAAGATCTACCGGTAGACTGATCAACCGCGGAATTTGCACCTGTCTTTGAGGTAGGGATTCCAGATGATACAGTCCCAGAGGCAGTGGCCTCTTGGTGTTGGTCAACTCTGGACATTGCATGTCTCCCACCATTATCAGACACAGTAGATGACACCCCTGGAGCACTCTCTACAACAATGGTTATATGTCTCCTTGTATCGTTGGTCGCCCTGAGCCTTGGGAACGATGGCTGAGGTATCTCCATCTTCACTCTTGTTTTCTGCAGACACAAGGAAAGGTATGACAAGAAGTGAAAGGATATACAATCGGTGTACAAAATAGTGGGTTTGTTGACTAGGTGATTTCTTGGTTAGTACTTTACTAATGTAGGTGGGTCTAGAAATTAAGAAAGCTCCACATATTTCTGCTTCGATCAATTAGGCTAGAAGGTACGAGTTATACAATGTCACTTGATACTCACTTTGAATTTGGATTTATCATCTATTCTTATAGATGTCTGGTACCTATAGAATTTTTCTTCAACTTTGCATAATATTTTTTTAATATTATTGTTAAGCCATGTCTCTAGGTTTTAGTGTTTTAAGTGGATGTTTGTGTACACCCAAATTAGTTAACGCCCAAGTTTAGATGACTGATATTTGTTGATTATACATTTCTTTCACAATTTTTTGCATTTATAGGCAGCCATATAGTCAAAAGTTGTTGTGTTTGTGTAAGAAGGGTTAATGGTATTTACTCTTGCCTGACGTGTCACTTGATAGGTTAAGAAATTTTGTATCTCAGAATAATTGTATTAGGCCTATTTCTTGATGAATGGTGCGGACACCGTTCCGATGTTAAACACAACTTTCATTTACATAATCCTGATAGGTTGAAAACCATGCTGCTCTTGATTTTTTAAAAGTTGAGATAAAATACAAGACGGCCCGTAAATGAACGATGGTATAATATATAATTCTTACCTCATATCCCTGATAAGAATTCTGATTATCAACATACAGTTCTTGTGCAAGCTCATCCTGGTCTTCCCTAACATCAAATATATCGATGCTACCCTCCTGATCATCGGGCCTCTGATTATCAACAAACAGTTCTTGTGCAAGCTCATCCTGGTCTTCCATCACATCAAAGATATCGATGCTTCCCTCCTGATCACCGGGCCTCTGATTATCAACAAACAGTTCTTGTGCAAGCTCATCCTGGTCTTCCGCCACATCAAAGATATCGATGCTACCCTCCTGATCACTGGGCCTCTGATTATCAACATACAGTTCTTGTGCAAGCTCATCCTGGTCTTCCGTCACATCAAAGATATCGATGCTACCCTCCTGATTATCGGGCCTCTGATTATCAACAATCAGTTCTTGTGCAAGCTCATCCTGGTCTTCCATCACATTAAATATATTGATGCTTCCCTCCGGATTTACCGGGTTACGGCCGTCCTCCAGAGGGCCTACTTTAGCAATGGCCTTTTCGCTGGATTGAGTAGAGCAACTGCGAGAGGCATGGGGCGGCTGGCAAGCTGTTATCTCCTGCGATGGAATGTTATCAACCTAAAATGATAGACACATTCCGCACAATTACAAATTCAACATTTGGACAAACGTGACATTCAATCAATATGCATATAATTTCCAAAGTGTCTCCTGTCATGATAAACTACTAGTAGTACAGTACCATGCGATGTGCTAACTTGTCTCTACCAGTTTGGTAGGATTACAGTGGAAACAAAATTAAAATCATGAATTTGGTCTTTATGAGACAAGGAAGGAGTGGTAAACACATTCATTATCTAACAGCCAAAGAAAATATGAATTTTGATGGTAGAGATCATAGGTGCAAAATATGAAATTCTAGCAACCTTTGCAGGACATTTTCAGAAGGGTATTCTTAAATTAGTGCTCCGTTGCCCAAATGGAGTGAAGCATTTAGGTGGTTTATAAAGAAAATAAATAACTACTCTTTGAAGAAAAAAATTGCCTCACCTCCTCATCTGACTGGAGCAAGATGGAAGAACCAACAGATGAATCTTCATCATCCCCAAAACCCTCTTCATCCCCGACATCATCCTCCACATGACCACTGGCTTCACCTGCCACGTCCCTCTCATTCTCCTCGTTACTGATATCAGTGACATCGCTATCCTCCCCATCACTGCTTCCAGCACCATCCAGAGGGCTGTTCTCATGAGAATGAGACGCATCGCGTCTACCGCTCGTCTGAGCCTGAGCCTGAGCCTGAGCCTCACCATGGATGCCCAAACCAACATCCTCGAGACCAGAGGAGTCCCTGTCACTCTCTCCTCCTCCTCCGACTCCATTGTTGGTCTGCACCCTGTCATTTCCTTCGATCTCACCATCGCTGATGATGCAATCACTGGTTGGGTTTGTTACTGATGTGACTTGCATTTCTTGGCGACTCAGCTCTAAGGCTCTCTGATAAGTATTCAGACATTTTCTCTTCTGGATATTTACGATCTGGTTTAAACATTAGAAAAGAAGATAAAACCAACACTGTTAGATACCGTATTTGCCGGCGATAAGGCCGCACCCCCGATTTTGACATTTAAAAAAAAAAAAAAAAAAAAAGAAAAGAACCAAAAAAAAAAAAAAAAAAAAAACTTTTGCCAAAGTCAGGATTTGATCTCTTGCGTACAAATGTTGATGTGACTAAAATCACTGCCTTAAACCTCTCGGCCATCCTGTACTGATACCATATCTTGCAGTTTTCTGTGATTGTAGTCATTGAAATGGATTGAAAATGGTGACTTCGCGTGCTGGATGCTTCGCGGCGGCTCCGTTAAACGGGCCCTTCTTTTACTTTTGCAATGCATTGGCACGAACTTAGATCAAAATCTATCGGCAGATGTTGTTTATGGAAGTTTATTTTTGTCTTCATGTCAACAATGCAAGATAAAATTGTCGGTAAGATGTGTGGAAATGTATAGTTATTGTACCGTTCGTAGATCTAGTCCCATATGTACAAATTCGTGCTGTTTTGTTTTGTTTTGTTTGTTTTTTTCTGTTTCGCCGTAAAGGCCGCACCCCGACTTTTTGATATTTTCTCTTCCAAAAATACTGCGGCCTTTACGCTGGCAAATACGGTATGTAATTTTCTAAATTGAGGTGATTCTTGAGTCTTAAAATAAAACAGGGAAGAAGGAAAATGGAGCAAAAGTCGTTTCTAATAATAGTTGATAAAAGTTTCAATGTTCACTCCACTGAGAAAAAAATTACAAACAAGTTTGTATCAATATTATTCTAGGCCTTTTTATACAAAATCAGGTGCCTATCACAAGGTAGAAGGGTGTCTTAACGGCAATGCCATAGATATATCCAATAATTTTTAGACCTCTCTGTGGATTGATCTTTTAAATCTGTGTGTAGTCTACAATTTCCAAATGCAGACTATTCCTCCTCTATTTTCCCATGCGTATCATCGTCTGCTATCATAGACTCATATACTTGCCTCATCCTCGTCTCTACTCTCATGCCTCTGATACGTCTCCCTTTTGCTGGGATTCCAATAGGAACAGCCCTCTCCATCCTGCTCTGTAGGCTGGTTACTGGTATCAGCAAACGTGAGGGCCACAGGCTCATGTTGAATTCGCTCCTCACCCATGGTAGATGCTGCAAGAAATAATAATGTACATATCTGTTTGTTGGTGCATTGTAGAAAAAAATATCCAAAATTGTTTACAGTGAAATTATAGGACAATATGAGACCACAGCTAGGAGCTATGCAAATCACAAATCGGCAATATGGTGACTGTATTTTGATGTTTACATGGGTAACTCCCCCGTTTGTCATGTACAAATACATCGTAAATTTCTGTTTGCGATGTTTCTCTGGTAGGAAAGGCTACGTTACCAGGCAGGACTGAAACACACGTACAAGGAAGGCTTAATTATTTCCTCTCAACCTGATGTCATTCCACAGGACTATGATGGTGACTTTGAACCACTAAACCATGATCACCTCTAGCTAGTAACTGGAGCTAGGAGTATACACCAGGGGGGCATTTCACAAAACTTGTCATCAGTGACAAATGACAGTTTTTGTTATAAGCTACTAAAATCCTTGCTTCTGATTGGTTATCAGCAGATTTGTCACTAATTTTTGTTATTTGTCATTGAAAAAAATGCTTTGTGAAAAGCCACCCAGTTCCAAGCACCTCTCCCATGCACATATCTAGTATGCTGTCTAAAGACCTGACGAAGACTGAATACCAGAAAGCTGAGCAGTTGCTTTCAACACATAGCGATGTTTTCAGCCCTTCAGATAAAGATGTCTGGGAGACAAATCTAGCATACCACAACATCAAATTCACTACTGAGACATGCCCCAATCCAGAAGAGGGCATATCGGCATCACCAGCAGCAAGACTTGAAATCCAGTGCTTACCAAGTCGACAGCATGTTATGGCGGGGCATTGTCGAAGAGAGCCTTATAGCCAATGGGCGAGTACAGTTGTACTGGTGTAGTACCAGGTTCATGTTAAAATGAATTTTACGCAGTGATAAAAGATAACAGACATGTTATTATACATTTTAAGCACTTGTTTTAATTACCCCTATAACCGGGTATGTATATGTGCTGTAGTTAAAAGTTTGGTTCACACAACAATTTGAATGAATGAATGAGTTTACAAATTATTTAAACTTAAGGGCCCACTACGTTAATGGTACAATCTGGTGTTAAGATTAAAATAAATAAATATCCGCTCATATAATACTGATAGCCGCAACGTTAGATAGCGTTTGGCGAAGTATCCTTTTCCAGGATAGGGTTTGTAGATCTGAATAATTTACAGCATAGCGTTCAGAGTCTTCAGATAATTAACAGAATAGCATTCGTAGATATTTATCTTTCACAAAAGAAACAGGAACCGTATGAAAGAAGGAACCGTATGAAAGGGGAAATCCAAAAGATGTCTAGGCCGGGTCTCCACACTCAATATGTGGCTAAACAAAGGAGAAATGTACACTGGGCATATAATAAAATATATAACAAATGAACCATATAGCGACTGAGCTGGACAGAGCATACCCTTCATGACACTATGATGCCCTCAGTGGCAGGCTGACTACTGATTTGACCTCAGCAATGTCATAATTTGCATAATGATCGCAAAGAAAACAATATAAAAGACATCTCCAAAAATAATCTCTGTCCATATGCACAACAGTGCTTATATATAAGTGGTAAAAAAAATGCAAATGCTTCATATCATAAAAAGCATATGAATATGAGAGTATTTAAAGGTAATACAAAGTTTTGGTATGGAGTCATGAATTTGGTTCAAATGAACATATTTGAAGCATATGCGATCCTACAATATTCAGGGATCGTTGTCACGGTTGAAATTGAGTCTAAAGTTACGAAATTGTAAATTAATACACTCTTTATGTTGTATAGCTCCCTCTCAAGGTCAATATATTAATTAAGCTAATAAAACAATGTTTCACGACTAAACTCGACCGATTAGCTATTCCCGTTTGAAAATTATATATCACAACTACATATTCTGAGATTTTCATGGTCGCAGCTACCATCGTACGGCCGTAGGCGCTATTGGAAATTTATCAAAATTTACCGGGAGCACCGGTAAATTTTTAAATTTAATATTTCTTGAAAGCCAAAGTGTTTTAGGGACTGAATTTTCTAGTGATTATAATACATCCACAAGGGCATCCAAATATATCAAAATTATAAAAAATCACTTCCAGCCAATTTTCAAAATTTCACAAAACTTTGTATTACCTTTAATATAATACTCTGCCTTATCCCTTTTGGTACTATCCATCAATCTTCGTGCTGATTATATGTTCATGCGCTTTGAATAATATCATTCTAATCACTCTCATAATATGATAAAGATCCAAACTATTAGAGCAGTATTTATACAATAACTTCTTAATAATAACATAGCACCCCCGGCCCCCCCCCCCCCCCCCCCTCTTCTTCTTGTCAGTGAATTACCAACCAAGGTAATAATGATATACCTCCCTAAACAATGGCAACAATAATATATGTGCACATAAACTAGGAGCACTCCTTTCTCTCCATGAACTAGTCTTTAGTATTCAAACCAAATGTGCCAATATATACCGGTATGCCTACAGGTACAAGATACTGAAGATATGGTTGTCAGTCAAGATCGATACAGAACTTTTT
Organism: Strongylocentrotus droebachiensis; assembly: GCA_035222895.1. Taxonomy (NCBI): domain Eukaryota; kingdom Metazoa; phylum Echinodermata; class Echinoidea; order Camarodonta; family Strongylocentrotidae; genus Strongylocentrotus; species Strongylocentrotus droebachiensis. The sequence continues at coordinate 150,812 of JAVYIG010002503.1, read as the reverse complement.
ACATGAATATAACCAATATTACAAAGATTTATTAGATTATATCTAATATTACGTAAATGGAGTCAATATGCTAAAGAGATAAACTTCTCTCATCAGAAAGAGAATAAATACTCTTCTTATTACTCATTACTCCACAATACTCTTTTCCTGCATTAGAGCATGGAGATAATATCTCAATGATTAGAGTATGACATGTAATTGTTGGTCTGGTCTAATTATTATACAAAAGTAGAACGTATTAAAGGTGTGAGAATCTTTTTCTTCTTTCTCTTACCTAAAACAAAATAGGAGCAGTACCATAAACCCACATCTGCTCTCCACAGCTGCAATATGGAAAAGAGAACAACTACCTACATGCATGGGCCTATAATCCCTAATAAATCACCACCTTCTTATTAGGAATGCTACCGTGTGGTCAATTCAGAGAGGAGACAAGAAAGTGAGAGAGGTGAACAGAGAGGAATACAGGTTTGTGTGTAAGCAGAGGGAAGAGGAGAGAAACTTGATGGAGCTTAAACAAACAATGGGGTGGGCTCTTATGTAATACATGTAAAACACAGGCCTAAAGGGGTTTTACAACATAGTGAAATTTCAACGGGTTAGACTGGTACAGGGGCAGCAGCGTCTTTCAAAGTGGGGGGGGGGGGAGCACCAACAAAAAAGGGCACTTTCTGGAAAAAAGTGGCGACTAGCTGTACAAAGAGAAACCTCAAAGCCAAAATATACCCTTTTTATACATTGCTAGGCCCTAATTATACCCTACATAAAGATCTCTTTGTATGTTTCAAATATTTCTAATAAAAAAAATTAAGATTTGTGAGGTCGCAGAGTGCGAAAAATTTGATCTTATAAAGAAGATAAAACAATTCTAATCATTAAAGATCTTTAAAAAGAAAGAAAATTCTAATAACATAAAATGCGAGCAAGCGTAGCGAGCAAACTTTGGGTGAAATTGAAGGAAAAAAATTGCTCTAAGTCGCACATATTATGGTGTAAGGAAAAAAAAGGCACATATCCAAAGTTAAAAGGACACACGGTAAAGTAAAATTCTGAAATTATCAAGAGTTGAAAATGTGGCACTACTCGCACCTTATAAGGGGGCACTCACCAGAGATTAAAAAAGCTCTTTATAAGATGATGAAGCGGATCCTATAATCAAATGATTGATTGCAAGCGTACACGTGACCAGGCATTTATGCTTAACACCTAATTTTACTAATGACCAGTCTTTAGTAAAATCATGTTATAAAACATTTATTAAACAAATAAAAACATCATCTGATCAAACAAATAGTACACACCATTTTGTTCGGGCATTAGTAAAATTACCTACACTCAGTACCTTCCAAACAGTTCCACACACCTTCGGCAATCGCCTCGGTCGTGTTAGACTCTACCAAAGGTAGCTTGTGTGGGTAATTACTATTAAAGTTGAAATTCAAAGAAAATCACAAATATGTCAACTAATGTATGAACACTATAAAGTAGAAACTGGTAAGCTAACAGATGGCCATCGTACAAGTTGAGGTCAATCGTTTGCTTGTAAATACACAGGATAGGGGTTAATTATTAATTTAAAAAACCAGACTTTCAAATTGAAAAGCCCCCGGAATGATATTAAGGACGGCATTTGTTCCCTCTTGAAACGCTGAACATACCGCGGTGTGTGCAGCTGAATATACAATGGTGTCTTATTTTGTTTACAAGATGTAAACAAATATACGTCCGTTTCATAACATTTCAATATTACCAAATCAACATGCATACCTCAGAAATTACAAAGCTGACTCGTTATAAAATGTTCTCGCTCAAAGTATTTTTCGCAAGACCAAAACAAAGGATATGAACTGTGCGCGCCATCTTAATAATTTGCATAATCATGAATATTTACTAGCAAAAAAGCCAATCACAGATCATGGCTCTTGAAAATGCCTCTATGTATAAAATGAATAGGAAAAAAGTGTGTCAGATTAAGTGTCAGGTAGGTCAGAAAGAAGTGGTACAGTAAATGGAAACACCCCCTCACTGCTGTGTATTATTTGTATAATTACCCCAGTAGCAGTACAGTTTAGTAGGGTGTTAGCTCATCAAATTCACACTCTTGGTAGGAGGGTATATATTGGGGATTATAACAGATTAGAGACAAAGCCTAGACCCCCTCCATTGTTGTTGATTCTGTTAATCTGACCACACAATGAAGGCAACACTATGTTTTTCTAGTATCAAATTACTGCTATGTTCCCATAAAACTAAGTGGGATCGAAGATCATATGATGAGATTGAGAAGGAAACAATAGCATCAAAGATGTTTTTTGAATTTCTTTAATTTGTTATATTTTTGTTGTTGTAAATCTTACCATTTTCTTCCGCGGAGTCCGGATCACTGGTGTAATCACTGGTGTAATCAGTGTCCTCTGCGGCAGCATCCATCTTAGCAGGTTTCTTGGACCAGGGGCTTCCCATTTTGTCTTTTATTCCATCAACTCAAAAATAACTTCAGGAAAGTTGCTGGATTTTCTGTTTAGAAAAACAAATTAAAAGTGAATATATAAGTGAACATTGTAAACATGTTGACATTCTCTCACACTGACTAACAGTTTCTTGTAAAGTTCTTCGATTGACTATCAACCTCTAAGCCGGCCTGACGTTTTGGTTTCCTATTCTTTTCTTTTCTTTTCTTTGTTATCCAGTATTGAGAGAGAGAGAGAGAGAGAGAGAGAGAGAGAGAGAGAGATAGGGGAGAGACAGATATACAGATATACAGACATAGAGGGAGGGGCACATGCATACAGAGACAGGGACAGACACACAGACACAGAGAGAGAGAGAGAGAGAGAGAGTTGAATGGAATTGAAGTGAATTGAATTGGTTTACTTTTTTTTAAATATCACATGTGGTTCAAAGATCATGTAGATATATTTAGATAATAATTAAAAACATACACAAAACAAGAGAAATATCACAATATAACAATGGTAACAAGACAAAGCAATAATAATATAAGATTTAGACATGTATCAAAGAGGTGGATAAGCTGCTATCAAAATAATTTAGGTAATGCCATTATATATATGCAAGGATAAATTCAATTGAGCATGTTCAGGAATATTAGGCATATACTGTAGCCCTAGGGGGTACCTGTGTATCCACGATATTGAATCTCAATTTAACAAAGTTCAACAAACAAACTTGCAAGTAATAAATTTCTCCCTCTCTCGAAACTACAGATTCCATTTGCGTATCTTTTCAAGCAAAAATCAGAACGGAAAGAAAGAGGCCAAAGTACTTTAAGCTAAATGTTGCATTCATTGTACATGTAAGTCATGTATATTCTTCTTCTTCCTCTTCCTCTTCGTCTTCCTCTTTCTCTTCCTCTCCTTCTTCTTCTTTTTCTTCTTCTTCTTCCCCTCCCCTCCTCCTCCTCCTCCTGCTCCTCCTCCTCCTTCCTCTTCATTACATTTTTTTTTTAATTAAAAAAAGTGGGGGAAAATATTAAAATAAGCAATTATCGGAGGTGAATTAAGGGGGGTTTTATCTGAAGTGAAAAGGAGTAACTTCTCATACCTGAAAAGGGTTATTTACCATAGAAGAAAAAGAGCACTTATAAGAATGAAAAGGGACCATTTTCATAGGTGAAAAGGGGTATTTAATATGAGAAGGGGAAGGCTCTCTCTTTTTTTTAATTGGGGGTACTTATCATAAGGAAAAGGGGCACATGTTAGAATAAAATGTGCGCTTATCCAAGTTAAGTTGAAAAGGGGTAGTTTAAAGAGATGAAGGGGCACTTCTTACAAAGGAATAGGGCCACTAATTGTCAAAGTAAAAGTGGCACCTCTCAGATTTGAAAAGGGCAATTATCAGAGATGCAGGGGGCACTTATCAAAAGTGAAATGGGGCACTTCTCGTACCAGAAATGGGGCAATTACTAGAGATTAATAACATCACTTATGAGAATGGATACTTATTGCAAAGGAAAATGAGAAATTGTCAAACAAAATGTGAACATGTAAAAAAAAAGGGGGGGGCAGTCATCAGAGGTAAAAAGGGGATGGGGTACTTATCAAAGTAAAAGGGGCACTTTTCCTATGTAAAAAGGGGCACTTCTTACAAAGTTAAAAAGGCACTTTTGGGGTACTTGAAAAAGTAGGGGGAAAAGCCCCCCCCCCCCCCTCCCCCCCCCCCCCCCCCCCCAGAGGGCACCTCTGATATAGTCCTTAATTTCCACAACTTCTATCTCTTTATTTATCGCTTCTCATGTTTGTCTTCATATTGTTTTCAGAAACAACTGTGATGTTTGTTGACAGTTTGTGATGCCACGGAAATCTGGACGTATATACCAATTGGTCCTGCCCAGTACCACCTTAGATGTAGATGTAGCTGTGGTCTAGAATTATAATTGATTTTACCGCGGGCAAAGAGTAGTACTTCAGAAGGTCTAGTAACGTAGTTGTTGTTGAGTGCAATGACGCAATGTCACAGGGACTTACAGGTAAAAAGAATACCATGCACAGTTATGAAAAGAGTCAATAATAATTGACAATGCTGAAGTTCTGAAGACCATTTACTTGCAATCTTCTGCATTGAAAATGATATTATATAGGAATTATATATATAATAAAGAAAGAGTAGTAATATCATCTCTCAATTTTCTGCAATACATTCCACTTTATAGCATGTCGGTCGAATACAAGTTTTATTTTTAGTAGCTTGGCATTATTTGGATGGAGCTGTCACTCCCGACACTCGATTGACCGAGTGGAAGTACCAATTAGGCATTTCAAAATATGCACGTGCACCTGCGTGCATATGATCATGCATGCACATGGTAACTTAAATTTTCGTGTCAGTCAGCTTAACGCAAAAAGGAGCTTGACATTCGTTTTTCTATAAGACGTAATGCTTACCAACACCATAACTGCACACAAATTGAATCAAATCACATTATTAACAATGTATTTTAACAACATTATATATCGCTTACCAGGCGTAGGCCGTGCCATGCTTGGTTACTGAATTCCGAATTCTCGAACATCCAGAGATTGGAACTAAAGCCTAGATCTGCGTCGATCGCGTCGCGTCGTGAGAAATATGATTAGAAATGTGATCCTATATATTATTTACTTTCAAAGCTAATCTCAGTTGTAAAATCGCCCAAGTACGTTTGCTCAGTGCAACCTGCTGTGCATGTGCGAAATAAACACCTTCAAAGTTCCATTCATTCAGCTGTCACGTCAGTAGAGCGAGGATTGATATTGACAAACGGTCATGACGTCATTATGAGGGGGAATCCCCAGTCCTCCAGCTCCCGTAACCGCAATAATTTCCATCTCCCAGAGAAAAAGTGAAATGTACATAGGTGATCCCATAGCGTGGCAGAGCCAGGCACGTAGCCACGCGCCAAAAAAAAAAAAACAATTCAAAGATCGGTTGAACTTTTTTAGACCCCTCCCCAGCACGTCGATCAATTACATGTATGTGCCCACCCCCCCCCCCCCCCAAACCTCAAACTCTGCATGGCTACGGCCCTGGGCAGCTAGCACATATTGCTTCCGTCAGTAGCAGATCACCTTAACTAGACATTTTGCAAAAGAAAAGACCATGCAGCTAGGGGTGGATCCAGGATTTAATTTCCAAACGGGATCGAGGGTGTGCATAAAGCTACAAAATTGAAAGCGCGAAAGGGCTTTTGTACCTTAAGATGCTCTTATGGTACAGTCTGCCGCATTTCTGAATGCATTAACTGAATATTTATGTGATTATTTCTTAGCTTTTTTCCTGCTATTCTTTTTCATAACGAAAAAAGGGGTTCGGGCGTGCGCCCCCATGCACCCTTTGGATCCATCCCTGGAGATGACTGATAGTTGAACAAAACGATTTCCAAGAAGAATTGCCCCTATAATATGGGTTTGGGGTAACCTTGCTAGTCATAACCGCTA
>JAVYIG010002503.1:0-144676 GCA_035222895.1 Strongylocentrotus droebachiensis | reverse complement strand
GTCATTTTACAACAAACGCATAAAAAAGTATAATTTACTAAAAAATGAGGAAAAATCTCGGAAAATTATGTAATTTCAGCATTATGTGTAAACCACCCTTATTGAATTAGAAATAAACCACGATTAAATTTTATTTTCCCCGAGCCCCCCCCCCCCCCCCCTCCCCGATCTACACTTTGTTGGGGAAAAATCGCAACTGATCTCCCCTACCTTTCTTCTTTCTCTTTTTTTCTTTCCTTTCTCTCCTCTTCCCTTCCTTCCCTTCCCTTCCTTCTCTCTCTTTTAAGTTTGCTGGGGGGGGGGGGAGGCACGTTGTTGGCGGGATTAATCGCAAATGATCTATTTCCCCTTCTTTTCACCCTTTTTTTTCTCTTCCTCTTTTTCGGTCCCTTTTAGCTCTCCTTTTTTCCTTTTTCTTCCTTCTCTCTTTTTTTTAGCGGGGGCGGGGGGAGGCAAGGGCCTTTTGCCCCACCCCAATCCGATCCACACTTGTTGGGGGGGGGGGGGGGAATTGCAACTAATACCCCCTTCTTTTCTTTTCTTCTTCCCCCAATTTCCTTCCCTTTATCTCCTCTTTTCCTTTTTTCTTTCCATTTCCTTCCTTTTCTCTTATTTTTTTGATTGGGGGGAGGCAACAGCCTAGAAGGCGAGCTCCCCCCCCCCCGATCTCCTTCTTCCCCCTTTTCTTTTCTTTTTCCTCTTCTAATCAAGGTTTCACATGTAAGATTTTAAAATGGACTTATGCATTCATGTCTAACAGAGTGAATCGTGTTAGAGTGGGAAACTACATATCAGAACAACAAAAATGTAATAAAGGAATTCCCCAAGGAGCGTGATAAGCCCTTAATTTTTAATTTCATGATCAATGACCTTAGAAAAATTCAGGATACTGTAGAAATATCATTGTATGCTGATGACATAAATTATGTATTTGGTTTTCGCACAGAAATATGACACATGTACAAAAAAAAGTTACAAGCGGCTCTAGGCTTAATTGAAAAATGGTGTAGATGGGGTATGCATCTCTTATCCTCCAAATCGAGAGCCGTAGTATTCGGCAGAAAGAAAAATATTGATTTATAGATAATTTTTATATAGTAAAAGTATTCAATGAGAAAAAGAATACAAATTCCTGTATATGGTTCGACTCGAGATTGACGTGGAGTAAACATATAAATGAAATTTCAATAAGATGCAAAAAAAGACTTAATCTTATGAGGTGTATTGCTGGTACAAATGGGGCAATAACTCGGAAATACTTCACTATGTTTATATTAAAGGCTTAATCCGCTCTGTGTTAGATTATGGAAGTGAAGCTTATGATGGCGTGAGTAATTAGACACCAACTCTCTTAAAAAAAAAGAGTGAATTTTCAAAATCACGGACGTCACTCCTCTGGAGAGTGAAAATAGAGTGAAAATAGAGTGAACATTCACTCTTTTCTTTTAGAGAGCACTCTAAAATCAATCGATTTTCACTCCTAAACAAGTGATCACGGACGTCACTCCCAAGAAAGTGAAAATAGAGTGAAAATTCACTCTTTTTTTTTAAGAGAGAGCAGACTCTTAAAACTATTACTGGAGGATTTCATCTTTACAAGCTTTACAAGTTAATGCGGGGAAATGCTATTGCAACTCAGGAGGAATATGTTATTGATAAATATCATTATTATTTACATGCAGCTAAAATTAACCATCCTACCAAAAAAAAAGTCTTATTACCGTGTTGGAAATATGAAAGTTACTCTTGGAAAATGGGCCAAGGTCCTTTCGTCAAAAGATTGAGGAACTTGAAAATAGGGACTATTGAAAAACTCACTGAATGCATGACGATTAAACCTTATTGGCACTGTAAGATGCCAGGTATTTCTAAAGAAATAAAGGATTTTGTTTCTAAGAAGTTTTCCCCATCCAATAGAATCAAAAAATTATGCTGTAGAGGTAATTAAGAAAAATGGAATTACTGTTTAAGAATCTATACAGACGCTTCAAAACAACAGGAAGGGTATACGGGAGCAGTTTACTATATCCCAAAACTAAGCTTAAGTAAATGCTTTAAAACATCCAATGCAAAAGCAGAAGTGAGTTCATAAGAGAATCAGACATTTATTTTAAATCCATGTGGCAAAGTCTCTGGGATAAAGCAGAGAAAGGAAGACACTTGTATAGCATCAATACAAACGTAAATAATGTTTTTAAAATCAAAGGTTTGAACCGAAAGGATGAAAGATTATCCACCAATTCAGGCTTGGTAAATGTAACCTGAATTACTATAAATATTTAATTAGAAAACACGATACTGGACTATGTGTAGAATGCCAGACGATAGAAACAATTGAGCACTTTTTGTTATCATGCCCAAAATATGAAAGACAAAGAAGGAGAATATGTACAGAGCACTAAAGACCAAAAATCCACATCAAGGTCATTTACTAGGAAACGAGGAATATATAGGAAAGGTGGTAGGTTTTTAAAAGACAGTGGAATGTACAACGAACTGTGATACTCAGCTATAAACATAGAGTATTAATTACGTTTCGCTATATCATGTATTAGTGACAGTGATACTATATCCTCGGTATAAATTGCTTCATATATGAATTGTATAAATTGCTTCATTATACGGAGAGAGGCTTTAAACTAACGTCCTAACGTAATAAACTGATCGCAACTAATATTCAACCACTTCATCCTTTCCTTCCTAATGAATTCTTTAAAATACAGAAAATAACTACTTGCACAAACACAACGCCACTAGGCTATCGTCGATGGCGAAGAGAAGGTACACATGCGCGGTAGCGGCGCAGCAAATATGAATATTCATGCTATAGAGCGCCGATCGCTCGAAATCGCTGAGTATGCACACTGCGCTTGTTTATATCGTCACTGATTTCACGAACCGGCACGCGAAGCCTCACAGCGCGAAAACAAGTTTCCGAGATAATCGTGTTTAAAGACAGCGGCCAGTTTAAAATGCTCATTTGAATACCGTACTTTCATTTAATCAACATGGAATTACATGTGTAATAAGAGTTGAATTTTTTCTTTCATATGCACTCAATATTACAGCAAGAAACGAAATACTTTTGGTATCATTGGGTATCATTCATGGTCAAATACGTGTGCCGGTTCGTAAAATTACTCGTATGCGCATTTTGCATAGAGCGCGTAGTTAAGAAAAATTTTACGAACCGGCACGCGTTGATCCTGTGCCGGTTCGTAAAACTTGCGTCTTGTGTAGCTGCGCGTACTGATGAGTTTTACGAACCGGCATATGAGTTTGATGGTGCATTAAAATGACATTTTCAATACGAATTGTCACAAGGACAATTAAATTTTTTCCCTACCGCATCACACGTTTAGTATATCTTTGATATTTCTATGAACCTGTATTTATATTTTGTTTACATCTTTTTTTTCTCTTGATGTTTTCGTTTGTTTCCAATATTCTACCCCTTCTCTCTCTCTCTCTATTTCGCATTAAGTATCCCGTATTTTCTTCTGTAAAACAAATTATATCTGAGTGGTTCTCTTTTGAAACTTTCATGTTGGCCTACCAGTCATATAATCGATTAACGTTTGAAACATATGCTATATGATTCATAGATTATTTACATAACCATACGTATCAGGACAATTTCTCCCTGGACAATCACCCCCTGAAAATTACCTCTCCGGAAAACTACCCCCCCCCCCCCCCCCCGCACACACACAACATGGACAATGACCCCCATCCTCTGAAAATCATCCCCTATTATTAGGACAACTATTACCCCCAGTTCATTAAAGGGGAAGTCGACCCTGATAATAAGTTGGTTTTTAATAAAAGCAGATTTGATTTCTCTCGGGGGTTAATCGTCCTGTGGGGGGGGGGGGGGGGGGTATTATCCAAGGGGGTAATTTTCAGGGAGGGGTGGTGTTTGTGCTTGGCGATAGTTTACCGCAAGAGACGGTCATTTGATGTTATACCTTCATCGTTTATCAAGTAATTTCCCCAACTCTTATCACAAAATGTCCACATCTTGGGCAGATGCCAGATACTCAATACTGCACTAATTCCCTCTCTCTTCAAACATCCTCTCTCTTCATTCCAATCTCTCTCTATCTCATAAAACCTTTCATATATTCCTATCTCAGTCATATCCCCCTTTACCTCAAGGAAAGTAGAATTTAAATTCAGAGAGGTACATTGTATCTAAATTACATATTATCATATTATTTTCAAGGTACCATAATTGTATGGGGCATGGTGTTGTTATATATTTTACTGTTACAGTAAAGAGAAAATTCCCTCTTTGAAATTCATGGTTTAAATTGATAATATACATATTTAATCATCATTTTGAGCAAAGAAATGGTTAATTGTTTGTACAACAAACAATGTAAACAATGTAACCATTAGATAATGCTGCATAGTTGTTACAAAACACAATTGTAGCAAAACTACAAGACGCATGCTAAAAATCTACAAATCGGCGTAAAATTAAGCTCAATATATTGCACAATACAATAATATGTTCTTCCTATTACATTTTTTCAATTTTGATTCCAATTTATACTAAATGCATACATGTGCACATCTGGGGGTGTCAAAAATATCCATGGATTTGCATTAATATAAATTCTATTTACATTCTATATACTCAATTATAAAATTTGAATCATGAAGTCAAAATGAGGTTCATGGACAAGTTGTAAACATTAGCAAATTTTAACAAGTTTCTTAATCATTACCAATACGCCACAGAAAAGATGATTCTTGAAGACTTAGAAATGATGCATACAAATATTACACATTAGACATATTCTTTAAATTTTGCAATGAATATGAATATTGTAATTTTGAGATACAGCTAATATCTACTTAGTCCATATGACAGCTCATATATCTTTCATGCATAATTGACTACATTTCTTGTAGTCTATGCACAAGGAATCTGCAGCATAATACTAGTTTTAGAACAGGAAATACCTTTTCAGATAACACAAGCCAAGTGTCCTTTCACATGAAATCTACTCTCAATTTAATTTATCTATAACTAAGCTAGATTACCCATTACTAAAGAGTCAGCATCAACAGTGAACTGGATCAGAGAAGGTGATTATCCAGTGCCCTTCCTGATCAGTTTAGAAAGACATATCATATATATTTTAGAAATTCTTCAGATGATATGCCAAGCACTGAAAGCTCAAACGGGAATAGAATATAGAGTAATTCAGTTATAATTAAACCAACTTGTTAGTATGAATTACATGAGTTTATTGCTCCCCAATGAAATATTGGTGTAGATCAGTCACTTGAAAGACAATTGATGATTAGAAGTTTGCAAGGCCATTATATACATATGTCAACAACGCATTCTTCAACAATACATTTTAATCCCTTTAAAATTTGTCAATGAAAGCCATCAGAAAAGATCCACCAACAGGAGAAGAGTTACTGTATGAAACTGAAAGCATTAAACAATGTAAATATAACAAAATGTATGTCCAACTAATAAAGGAAGTGTCTCTCATTCTAAAGCCTTCCAACTTCTATGTAATTTCCTCAGTAGATAAGTCAAATCTTAGAATACACCATCTTCCTTTCTATGATTTTTTCCTTTAGCTCTTCAAGTGGCCCCCACTCACAAAACCTTTTAAAATTGTCATGTATAATACAATGTTGTAGCATAATTACTTGTTAATTTATTAAGTTGTTAAATTTAAATGACAATAAACCTATTACAATTCAAGATCCTGGTGGAGGCTTGCAAATGAAGGCTACAAAATAAACACGAAGAAGGTACTGTAATTTTTTGATAAATTCATACTATACGTTAGGATGTTGTAGCATGGGTACTACATGTAGTTAAGTTGGTTTGGAATACCCAAGTGTAGATACCAATGTTATTTTGAACATTACCAATATATCTTTTACTTGTAAACCTTGGAAAAATTTAAAGAATTATGTAATATATATATAGATGTATATAATTTGAATGATTATGATTCAAATTACATGAATACAAATTACAATATAACAGGTGCGGAAACATCTGCTGTGCTATTACTGACCAACAGCAGCTAACTGGAAGTATTCTGTGTCAGATTCCTCTTTGTGTACTTCATCCTCAAAGTCTGTATCCAACTCCATGGGTTCTGTTTCATTCTGCCTTTGGGATGTCCTCACAGGTCCGAGAACTTTAACACAGGGAGCAACAAAGTTTGAGAGCAGTTTAGAAATGAATATCACATACCGGTATGCAATATTCCTCATCAGTCTTGGTTTGGATGGTTCATTGAATTTAATGAATCTTGCTTTGGTCTAAATTACTGAATATGAGGTTGTAGAAGCCACAAACGGATATTTTTTACAAAAATATATTCTAATGAAATCAACAAAATGTGTTGAAGTTGTCGTAACACATAAATCATGATTCAACAAACTTAGGAAGTGCAGTCAAAGTTAATGCATCAATTGCAAATCCTAAGCTTATTTCTCTAAGCCGCACTGTGCAATAACCAAAGGTAATACAAATAGACATCCCCTGATAAAAAAAACTTAATAGAGGGATACTTCTTAAATATCACTCAATAGTTGCATTCAGGAGGTGTAAACAATCATGTAACTTACCTAAAAACCAGTGACCTGTTGTCCATGGGTTTGGGATCCCTTGGCTCTCAATTTGTTGAGCAATTATTTGTGGACCATCGTTAGCAGTCAGTGTGTGGGCTGTCAGCAAACTGGGCTTTCCTTTTGTAGAACTGGGGCCATTTGAATCACTGGAAATAAAACAATCGATATCATTCATTTATTTCATTTCATTGGGAGCATAAAAATACAACAGAGGAATTTTGAAATGAGACAAGAAAATATCATGGAATACTAAATACAGATAAATACATGTATGCTGGAGTAGGTACATGTATATAGCAACTAAAAAACAAAACAAAAACTTCATATCAGGCTTACCCAGAATCCAAATACATGTACATGTATAATAAATTGTGAATAAAAACTGAAAGGTAGTTATACAACAATTAACAGTGTCATAACATTAATCCGTATTCACTTTGCGAGCAGATTCAACGTGAATGTCAACAGAGAATTTAAAGAAAGATACATCTGGTAATTCTTTAAACTTATTTTTACCTAACCACTTGCTAAGTTCTTATCACAATATTCTAATCACTTGTGAATGTTGTTTGATCACAATTCATAGTTTCAGAGTTAAATCCAGATATTCACAAATATATGCTAAAAATATACTAGTTGGTGTAATGAATATTACCCAAAACTATAACTTTTCTTTAACTGGAATGGAAATTGCATGATTCATATTTCAAAAATTTACCATTCTTTAGGACAATGATATCTGTCATAAAATTATACTGGAAGGTGGTAATTTCATTTATTTTCAGGTATGTTTGTCAAACTTCAAAACCAATAAAAATACTCAGTATTATGCACGTATCTAGTTACATTAACATAGGCTACATGTATATCTTTATTAGCTACAACAACAAAATATATAGAATGAGGAATAACTAACCACCAATCTGTGAGCTTTAAGTTGGCTGGTCTTCAATCAAAAGGGGTAAATGTATGGGAGTGGGACATTACATCCTTGCTGGAGGATCTGATGGCCAATTCAACTCGGTTAGGAGCATTTTTAGGCTGTCAATCCTTGGGCAGTCAAACTTAGTATCATTGGTCATTGGGCGTGAACGTATCTGAATCACTGCAAAGCAATACATATAATATTTGCACTTGATTATTCAGAATAAAACAGAAATAATGAGATAAATTATTGGACTGCATTGGAAGCATTCTACACCATAAACATATTCTTATGTTGGCTTAAATATCACTATACCCAGAAACAAATAAATTAAAGTTACTATGGAGATAAACACACCTAATACATTTTTTATTATCTGGCTGGTACGCCGCCCCCCCCCCCCCCCCCACACCGGGGTCATAGGGACCGCATTCGTGTTTCCAAAATCTCCGGTAAAGAACAATTTAGTGAATTGCATTAGTTCAACCCAGTGAAAGAATTGTAGCCTCTCAACATAATCCCAATTTTAAAAAGCATATCAACAAATCTTTATCACAAACTTCTAGTACCCAACTGCAAATTATGAGATGTACTCAGTTTTGTTAACAGTCTTTATAGAAAGTAATTTGGATGATGTGCGTTAACAAGAAGAAAGTATCTGAATATAAAAATGTATTACTAACCAAGCTCAGCGAATGGGATGTCTCCCATATCCATAGTGTGTACAAGTCCAGGTTCCGACACTGCCAACACTTTCCCCGCCACCACCTGCTGCCCCATTTCATTTTCACTGAAGTGCCTCTCCTTGGTACCGAATTCTTTCTCCTTTTGATATCAGTCAAGGAAACCAAGTTAGTAGATTTGTCCTTGTTCTACTGGACAAGGCTATCCTGGATAAACTCCATCTAATGATTGAATAAAGGTATTTATAATAATTCAAATATCAATAGTTTATAAATAAAACAAAACCTGATATTTGATAATCCTATCTATAACACTGGCAAACCTACCAAGTGCTAGACCTGACTTGGTGAAGGCATGTGGTTCTACATGTACAATAATTTTAGTGCACTAGAGTTTAGACCCAGTCAGACTGTTAAATTATATTGTTTCAAGTCATTTCTTTCACTCTGCACTAAGCAATCGTGACCATTATGAGAGACAACACACCACAATATCCTTGTTTAGTTCCCGGCCCCCCCCCCCCCACTCAGTATTATTTAGGGTACGCATATGCTCGTTCCCTCTTTTTGAAAGCACCCCCTATCTGAGGACTGCCAACATTTCCGAACCCCCCTTTCGCGGGCTTTTTGCGGGCTTTTCCTGCCTTGGAGACCCCCCTAAATTGGGAAAAATGTTCAATGTACCCCCCTAAATTCAGAAAAATGCTCAATTTACCCCCCTAAATTCGGAATAATTTCTCAGGAGTCCAAAGAGTGAGAGAAAAAAAAGAAAAAACACCCCCTTTTTAAAGAAATCTCCGGGTGAAAGTCAAATAGATCTACACCCCCTTTTCTTACAATTCTCGGGCCGGACTTTGTCGCACGAAAAGTACCCCTTAACCGGACATTTTGGTAACACGCATGCGGTCATTCCGACCTCGGAGTGGGGGGGGGGGGGGGGGGGGGGGGCGGGGTTTAGTTGCTGAAAGTGAAAAGTCTTTCAATGAGTACAAGCAGACGAACCAAAGACTTGAACCCTAGTCTTACCTAAAACCACTTATAATAAGGATGCAAAGAAAAGACTTACATATATGACCAAATTATGCAGGGCTCAAGTGAATTTGAAACTAAAGTAAAGGTAAATGTGATGGTGATCTTTGGTAGATGTTGATGCAGTGTACTCACTACTCACTACACTACGAGTACGACTACGTCACTACACACTACACTAGTCACTAGCCTGTTTTGCCACATCACATTCATTACTTTAAGTTATAAACATATAGCCCACAGGTTAGAAGCAAATAAATTGGGTCTGTTGTTACTACGATAACCCCAGAATCTAACTTAATGGGTCCCGTTCATTTAGCGAAACACTTTAAAATTGTTTGCATGCACGCTACTTGTAATGTAGCTTTGATACACTAACATAATTCGCTATATGTGGGACAGGGTTAGCGAAAGAGGAAATAATCATAGGGTAATCACCGATTTAGGAGAGGTTTATTTACATTTTTATAGATAATTCAAACACGACGTGCATATATTTTCATTGAATCGAGAACAAAATAAACCTCAACTCACCAGTTCCACGCAGACTCGAAGTTTAAGCATCAGATTTCGGTGAATCTATTCTGCTAGCAGACTAGTTATAGCCACGCGTGCCGGTTCGTAAAATCAACAAATTCCTTTTCGCGCGTTAACTGGAGCTTTACGAACTGGCATACATAGCGCAAACATTTTATAAAATCGAATAACTTTTTAATTAAAACGTTTTATGACCTAAAATTTTGCAGAAAGGTTGATTATGATAATATCATTCAGAATATGTAAAAATATTGAAATCGAAAATTGACACGAAAAACGCTTCGTATGCCGGTTCGTAAAATCAGCGACGATATATAGGGTGCGTTCAATCGACACCTTTTCACCCTAGAATTTTTTTTTCGTCGGTCGTTAAAATAAACGTGTTTAAAAACACAAACGTGAAACGCTGAAAAAGATGCGTATCATGATTCTGCAGAATCACGGTCGCTAAAATTCGATTGAACGAACGGAGTTCTCAATCATGATTCTATGGCGTCATTATCGTGGCCTGTTCTGGTTTGGGAAAAAACCGCGCGCCTGCTTTTCATGCAATTTGCGTTTACTATACCATATGCACTTGGCCTGTTCCGTTATGTTATTCCTTGTTTTCCTGCTATCATTTTCTCTTTCTGTCTTTCCTTATTGTTGTGAGTCTTGTGACAGTTGCACTTAAATACTTTATCACCCAAGTCATTTGTTTCTAGTACTATTGACGCATGACATGAATACACATATATTTGTAATAGCACTTCCTCAGGCAAGGTGCCTAGTATAGCGCCATCTATTGATATTCACTTGATATCAAACACTCAGAAGGCTACAAGAACATGGTTGTGTTGAGGTCCAAGAATCCCCTTTTTGCCAGAGCATCAAGGAGATTTCACTTCTAAGTTTGTCATTATGTCAGGCAAAGAGGTTAGTTTTGTTATATATTGAATGTATTTCTATGAATTGTCGAAACATAAAGTGTAAATTAGTGTGTATGTTTTGAACTTCTTACTGAGAGATGTTCATGTTAGTATGCAATGTAATATAAGACATGCAAGCCCATGCTGTTATGATTATGAACATTTGACTTTATATTTAAGAACAGTGATAACTAGTGAAGATATTGTTAAATACTTTGAAGCTTATTATGAGAGTGCTGAAGCACTAAGTAGAGATTTGGAGTTTATAATTGTTTAGTTCATCGATTCAAGCTATAGTGAAATCTAGTTGTGACATTTTGTAGTGTGAGTTTGTATTTATGTAAAGCCATTTAATGCAGATTGACTAGAATAGTGACTGGGGTTATTTTAATGAGTTATAAAGATCATGACACAATTTACATTATTTGATGAGTTTCTCAAAGAGATTGTGTTTAATGCTATATTGATGATGCTATGATGTACTTGTATTTATGATTCTTTATCTGTGATTTATCCACAGTTTTCACGGAATTTCACGGAATGAAACGAAATGGAATGGTTTCTTCGATCATTAAAGCTATACAAATTCCTGTAGAAGCCTTTTTTAAGACTTTTGATTTGTTATCGACCTCGCTGCAGCCACACTTCAGTGTTTTTTTCCTTCTATCACTTTCTCTTTTGTTATCATTTAGTTTTTTCCTTCCATCACCTTTTCTTATGCAATTCTTTGTTTTAAGCATTCTATCACTTTCTCTTTCTGTCTTTCCTTAAGTCATTCTTTGTTTCTTCCTTCCATCACCTTCTCTTATGTTATTCTTTGTTTTTATAATTCTATCACCTTCTCTTATGTTATTCTTTGTTTTTATAATTCTATCACTTTCTCTTTTGTTATTCTTTGATTCTTCCTTCTGTTCTTATGTTATTCTGTGTTTGTTCCTTCTATCACCTTTTCTTACATGTCATTCTTTGTTTTAAACATTCTATCACTTTCTCTTTCTGTCTTTCCTTATGTTATTCTTTGTTTCTTCCTTCTATCACCTTCTCTTATGTTATTCTTTGTTTTTATAATTCTTTATCACTTTCTCTTATGTTATTCTTTGTTTTTATAATTCTATCACTTTCTCTTATGTTATTCTTTGTTTTAATCATTCTATCACTTTCTCTTCTTTCCTTATGTTATTCTTTGATTCTTCCTTCTATCACCTTCTCTTATGTTATTCTTTGTTTTAATAATTATATCACTTTCTCTTTTGTTATTCTTTGATTCTTCCTTCTATCACCTTCTCTTATATGTTATTCTTTGTTTTAATCATTCTTCTATCCCTTTCTATTTCTGTCTTTCCTTGTGTTATTCTTTGTTTCTTCCTTCTATCACCTTCTACTATGTTATTCTTTGTTTTCATCATTCTATCACGATCTCTTTCTGTCCTAATGTTATTCTTTGTTTCTTCCTTCTATCACCTTATGTTATTCTCTGTTTTAATGATCACTCTCTTTCTGTCTTTCCTTATGTTATTCTTTGTTTCTTCCTTCTATCACCTTCTCATTCTTACTTTTATTATTGCGATCTATGCTCAAAACAGCAGTCGACAGTCGGCCGGTTAACAATTCCAGAAAGCGCGCGCCAAAGTTGACCTATACTTCCTGTGTCAAACTGCGCAGTGTGATGCGCAGTGGCTGGGCTCGAAATGAGCTAGAATCAGCGTTAAGGCCAAAAAAAAAAAATTGTTTGGTTGTCCTCGATTGATTTTCTGGAGTAGGGGCGGGCGGGCGGATTTTTTTTTTTTTTTTTTTTTTTTTTTTTTTTTTAACTTCATTTTTTGTGTGTCTTTTTTTTTTTTTTTTTTTTTTTCCCCCCATTTTTTTTTTTTTTTAAAATATATTGTTTTTTCCATAAAAAAAAAAATCATTGGGATTGTCAAGCATTTAAACAAACAAAGTCTATAAAACACTTTAATATGGTAAAAGACTAGTTTAATGTACAATGAATATCAAGACCAACACAGAAAGTATTTTGGGCTTTGAAATGCAGCACCTTTTAAATCTCCATTGTACTACTTATAGCTACTTGCGCCCTCTATGTAGCAAACAATGCCTAATCGGTGACCATTGGTACCCCATGATCCTCTTTATCTTATATTAACTGAGAGCTGATTTGATGAGATAACCACCTGTCCAGTGACCTTGCAGGGTGGTCTAATCCCTCCTGTAAACTAGTACAGATGGGCTTTAAAATGAGTTTAAGAATGCTCAGAACCTGATTTGAATGAACGGCATTTTGACATAGAAAAATAAAAATGGCAAGTTTAATAAATACCTAATTGCGTACTGAAAAGACAAAACTGGCAACGGGACGCATTTTGATCCTTGCAAATGCATAAAATGGTATGTTTGGCATTTAAGATTGCTCCCCAAAAAAATTAAATTAAAAAAAAAAAAAAAAAAAAATTGAATTAAAAAAAAAAAATATATATATAAAAAAAAAAAAAAATGCGAGCGGCCCGAAAATGACGAGCGGGCGGTCGAGGACAACCAAATGATTTTTTTTTTTGGCCTAATGGAAAATCGCTTGAATGCTCTCCCGCAGTGACCTTGTTTTGTAACGGCGTTTTGATTTGTGATTCATGTTTGTGATTCTAGCTTCGAAAAATCGCTTGAACGCACCCATATTCACCGCTCTGAAAGAAACACTAACAAAGCCCATGAATGTTTTGCTTACGATATTATTTCTCGATACTATCTTAAAAGATAGATAAATATAAAACGAAATAACTATATTTTTAAAAAAAATAAAAAATGCGAGCGGCCCGAAAATGACGAGCGGGCGGTCGAGGACAACCAAATGATTTTTTTTTTTGGCCTAATGGAAAATCGCTTGAATGCTCTCCCGCAGTGACCTTGTTTTGTAACAGCGTTTTGATTTGTGATTCATGTTTGTGATTCTAGCTTCGAAAAATCGCTTGAACGCACCCATATTCACCGCTTTAGGAGATTCTCATAAAGAGAATAAAAGGAGGAATAAATAAAGAAATATAATGTATGTCCCAAGACGAAAATCCAATTGAAACCAATTGAACACCAATTGAAATTTCAATTGGTTTCAATTGGTTTCAATTGGTCTCAATAGGTTTTAACAGGTTTCAATGGGACCTCAGATGTTTTCAATTGGTCCAGATTGGCCCCATTGGACAAATTGGCCCCATTGGCCCCATTGGCCTAGGCCCCATTAGACTTTAATGGGTCCCCAATTGGTTTCAATTGGTCCGGATTGGCCCCATTGGACAAATTGGCCCCATTGGCCCCATTGGCCTAGGCCCCATTAGACTTTAATGGGTCCCCAATTGGTTTCAATTGGTCCGGATTGGCCCCATTGGCCCCATTGGACTTTAATGGGTCCCCAATTGGTTTCAATTGGACCAATTGGCCTTAATTTGGACTTCAATTGGTCCCATTGAAACCAACAAATCTAGGCATCTCATGAATATTCATTATCAAGTTACACGTGTCACAGAAAAATAAATTTATCATGATTTGTTAAGCAAATTATGACAATGCACATCAATTTTGTGATTTGTTTATTCCTTCAGCAATTATTAACCAATAGATTATTTTGTCTGATCATGTTACAATTACATTCACGTTTTAGCAATAGATATATTGATTTATATATTGACTATATGATTACTAACCAAGAAACAATATACATATTTAGTATATATATTTGTACGAGCCAATGTCACTGTAAATGAAACTCTTGAATTCACTTCAAATGATCTTTGTGATGAAGTTAATGCAAATGAGATTGGAATATACCTAATTGGTGGACAGTTGCCAATATCGATTATGAAGTATCAATAATTTATCACTGGTTCTTCTAACTGGATCGATTTACCAATTGAATCCCCATTGAATGCCCCCATTGAATCCCAATTCAATACCAATTGGCAATTTGGAGTAAATGGAAAGTGAAACAATGGGTACCCATTGAAACCAATTGGCAATTGGTCCCCAATTTGGAGTAAATGGAAAGTGAAACAATGGGTACCCATTGAAACCAATTGGCAATTGGTCCCCATTGGAACCAATTGGCAATTGGTCCCCATTGGTTTCAATGGGGACCTATTGCCAATTGGTTTCAATGGGTACCCATTGTTTCACTTTCCATTTACTCCAAATTGGATTCAATGGGGACATCCAATGGGGATTCAATTGGATTTTCGTCTTGGGTAGGTATGTAATATATAGGCCTATATAGGCCCTATATAATATTAAATAAAGACGTTAATTTTTCAATTGTTCTATTTTTATGCATTGATACTAACAAAGAGCCCACTTAAATGTTTGCTTACAAATAGTGATAATGTGATAAGATTTGTATATCAATTTACTTGAATGGATTGGAAATTCGGTTTCAGGAGCGCCCCTGTACGATGTGTCTCAATTTATAGTGTTTCTGTGTTTCTGAGTGGTCTAGGCACCGTGCGTTATAAAATTAAAAGATCACTGCGCACGCACGCCGAGTAGCCGAGAAGCCTGTTTCACATCGGGCAAAGCTAGTTTTCCATGCCATCGAAACCGGGCTGACCAGATTAAACTTTAAAAAAAAGCAGAAACACGAAGTTGCAAACCATCCAGAGACTCCTAAAAAATTGCGTTACTTTTTAATTATATCATTACAAATCTTTATCCTCAGTTTTCTTATTTATAACTGATTTTCCTTATAAAATTAAAAATAATTATGGCGTATAGATCTATATTCAGCATTGAATGAACGCCAATAAACAATTACCCAACAACAACAACAAACCGCTCTGAAAGAAACACTAACAAAGCCCATGAATGTTTTGCTTACGATATTATTTCTCGATACTATCTTAAAAGATAGATAAATATAAAACGAAATAACTATATTTTTAAAAAAATTCAAAAATGAGAGATATAACACGTGCCGTAAAGTATTTTGGTGACAATAGTCAAATTACTGACTAATCGCCAATAAACCAAAACACAACAACAACAACATCTGTTTGTTCGAGTCGTACATATTCAGCGATTTCGAGCGATCGGCGCTCTATGCATGAATATTCATATTTGCTGAGCCACTGCACCACCACCGCGCATACCTTTTCTTCACCATATTGCATTTTGAATCGACGCTGCATGCAACACGCAAGAATCGTTGGGGTAAGACCTAGGACTCAGAATCACCCCCTTTTTCCCATCGAAGACTTCTTCAAATTATAATTTCAAGTGGTCAGATTGATCGTGCAACCTATGAAGTCAAAATTGTAAGTACTCCCTTTGCAGATTTAAAGATAATATCGCCTAATCGGTTTCTAACAACCCCACGGTTTAGCCACTTGTACATACACCAACTGACTGCACTGCAGCTGCACAAGAGTAGGGAGGCCAATGCCAGGGCGTAAGGCTTCTACGCCTACGATTTGTGCGCTCGTCGTCCAAGTCAGAAAATTACCAGAAGAAACAAATAAAGAAAACAAATATCTATGGAATAACATATATAACAAAAATACAATTGTACACTCCACAACATACCAATAAACACGGATCTGTAACAGTCTTTCACCATTTGTTGACGATCTTGCATATTTTGACGTATTTGAATCCAATAATTGTACTAGCAGACGAAACATAACGCGCACAGAGGGTCCTAGAGTACTAGAGGGCGCGGAGGTTAGCTCATAAATCCTTCTCAATGACTGAAGGTAGAGCCTAAAAATATGGAATCAATTTAATATCAAAGAACCAACGCAAGATTGACAGAAACATCGTACTCTATCTACCTTCGAATGTGCAGTTTGTAAAAATCTGTATTTAAAAAGATATAATCTTTTTTCTTTATTATATTTTCTAGTTGTTAAAAGTGACATTTGTGCACATCTGAAATGTTGATCTCTATCAAAAGTTCTTTACTCAAAACGGATCCCATATTTTTAGGGTGTAGACCTTCTGCCAATGAGAAGGTTTTTAGTGAGCAAACCTCTACGCCCTCTAGGATTTTCTTAGTCGGTGGTGCGTGCGCGTCATGTTCTTCTGCTACCACAATTATTGGATTCAAATACGTCAAAATCTGCAAGATCGTCAACAAATGGTGAAAGACCGTTACAGATCCGTGATTATAGGTATGTTGTGAAATATATAATTGTATTTTCTTTTCTTATTTTCATAAATTTTTATTTTTACATCATTTTTTTCTCTCTGCTAATTTTTTGAAGTGGACGACGAGCGCACAAATCATAGGTGTAGAAGCCTTACACCCGGGCATTGGCCTCCCTATTACCTGTTTCATGTCAATTTTCTTGTTATTTTTGGAGTATTTTTCAGAAAAACATTGATATTCGTAGACTACACTTTTTTACAGGTTTCACGGCAAACCGCTGCACAATACAAGTGCATACCGATGGTGGGTTGTGGGTGGGCGTGCGCATGTGTGAAGTTATATTTCTTTCCCTGTTCACATCTGTTAAATGTGGAAGAATTGTTGAAATTTAAAGAAGGAAATGACAGCAGAAACAAGAAGAAACAGATCAGGTACAGACTTTATATGTTTCAGGATTTTTGTAAGGAAATAAAAGCCGATTTTGATGATGATCTTGTGGATAACGAAGCCCTAGACCTCCTTCTCTCGCAGTTCGAACTTCTATATGCTGGAGCTTAGAATCAAAACGGTGAATACTACAGCAAGAAAACAATGCATGCAGGCTTTGTAATATTTTCTTTGTAAAAGTGAGCTACTCATGAGGGATATAAATTAAAACAGATATAAAATGTCTATCTTGGCTCTAGCAAACTTCCTCAAGGCAAATTTATATCAAATTTACTATACCCTCGACAAGCCTCGGGTATAGTAAGTTTGATATATACACCCTGTATGTGGTCTCGTGAAAGTTACTATTTATGCCTCTTCATTAGCTCATAGTTTTTGCTAGGGTCTAGACTAGCCTTATAGGGCTCTCTGGAAATGTTTTTTATGATATGGTATTCCAGAGAGCCTTAACCGGCTCCCATACCACCGCACGGAGAGGCAGGTAAACTAAACCTAAAATGTGTCCCAAATCACACTTTCCCTCACCCGACCAATATTGGACAGTGGCCTTGATGAATTTTATGGGCCTTTTACTCCTAATTACCTCCGGAATTTCAAAATCGGAGGTAAAAAAACGAAATAATAGCAAATTTCTTACCAGAACGATAGAGCTTGGGTAGAAGTCCACATGTACCATGTGAATCGCCTTTTTGCATTACAATGGCGCTGACCTCTGAATTGTGTTAGAGCTGTTTCCGTTGAATGTGCTGTAGATGAAACTGGGATGTTCTGATGGTTGTGATGTGGGATGCTAAATGTTAGCGTGAGGTATACCAGTTGAGATCGCACGTCATGGCGATCTCAACCGCACGCTAGCAGCCTAGCACGCTAACATTTAGCATCCCACATCACATAGCGTGCTAGCGTGCGGTTGAGATCGCCATGACGTGTGATCTAAACTGGTATACCGCACGCTGCTACTACGGTTTGCGGAGCTATATTAAAAAGCATACTTATTGTAAATCGTTGCCTTGTAATAAACCTTCTTTCTGGTTGTGTAAAGATACCGGATGAAGATTATTATGGGGGATTACATCCACCAGATATCCCGCTCGACTCCTAAGGGTAACAGAGGTCAAAGTTCAGATGGCCAGGGAGATCATGGCAAACACGCTACCACATCCCTGTCCCTAGACGAGACTGGTGAATCGACACGTTCCCTTCTCTCCATCCTATCCCATAGCAGCATCAAGGATTTACTAGATGTGTTGGGAAACCAATCAGAAGATGATGAAGACATATCCACTTCTTCATCATCATCATCATCCAAACTAAGGTAGACCTCTAATACCTAATGTTGTCTGTTGAGAGCCAAAAGGAACTTACATGTAACTCGCATACTTTAACTTTAACTGCTTAACAAAATATGAAATAATAAATACAATGTACTTTGAAAATTGAATATCTTATTAGTATAATAATTTATGCTTGGGCCTCATTTCAAGCCAATAGTGGACTTAATTTCTGAGATTTTCATAATTTCTTTTTATAAATCATAAAAAATGTGTTCTAAGCTCAATATGTGCATAATTTAAACAAAATTATGCCAGAACCAGTAAACCAAATCAAATCAAATCTGCTCACAACTGACATTTTCTTTTTTCTTTTTTCTTTGAAAATCTTGGAATGTATTCCATGAACTTGTAGCTCACGGTCCTCTATTGTTAGATCACAGACCTCAACTACAAGGTCACGATCGAGGTCTTCATCGACCTCTTGCTCAAAGTCTCGGACGGAGTGTTGCAGCAAATCGTCCAGGTACTCCCTGCCAAAAACCAGTGACTCCCATTCAACATCCACCTCGCAAACGACATCCAACAAAGTCCCGCAGTTGACCCCATGGGAGGAATGGCTGATCGAGAAGACTACACAAGAGAGAAAGAGAGTGAAAGAAAAGGTAATGCTGTAACTAAACGGGATCCCCCAAGTTCTTGCGGACAAAAGAGAGAGGGTGTGGGGTCCACAAAACTGCAAATGGAGGTGTATGAGCTGGCATATCCCCCTAAATTTTGGGAACCCAAGAAGAAACTAGACATATAATACTTGTTTGGAACAAGTATAGGTGGGCTGGTCAACTAACATTTGAGACACAATAGAGCAAAAATAAGCGACATACTGCTTACAAATTCTGAAAAGACAATATCATGTAGATTCATAACGTGAACTAAATTCACCTTCTATAGGCATAACACGCAAATTATGAAGTTTTTGACATGAGGCCTTTAATCAAAATTTTCACTATGATGACGTCATCAAAATGAAAAATGATTATTACTGCGCTTGTAGAGAATTGTCTTAGCTACAACATATCGAAATTTTGAAGAAAATTGATCAATATTTACAGAGATACAATCAATTTTACATAAATATGCTGACGTCATAATATGCAAATTCGTATTTTGAGTTCCAAGGCCATTGTGATGATGTCACGATACACTTAATGGCCAAATGAGACATGGAATCATATTTCCGACTCATACTCTATCTTAATATGAAAAAAAATTGAGGACCCCGGTGCATTCCAAAGAGCTATAACGGATTTTGTATAGGCATGTTTTTGCCCATATATGCTATGTTTTAAAAGACCTCGCGCGCACTGACATTTATCTTGAATTTACGCTCATCTTGTTAATAATGGTCATAAAGAGATAAACATGGTATCAAATTCCTTGAAAAAATATGAGAAATATCATGAAAGAAAAAAAAATGGCGATTCTGTGTTTTTTAATGGTGTTACGCGCGAAAACGCGCGCGCATGCTCGTACGCGCGATTTTTTATAAAATGCTTAAAATGACCTGAAACGTATGCAAAAAAAATTTGAGACGATTTTGAGCATTTTAAAATTTTGCGCGCGCATTGACGCGCGGACGTACGCGCACGCGCGCGTTTTTTGACCTGAAATTGACTGGACTGATATTGACCTTGATCATGATAAATATGAATGAGAAATGAAGTACCGTTATGAAAATATGATCATGAGTAATTTTTCAGAACATTTCACAAAATGGCGCCTAGATGACGTCATCAGTCAAGGTCATGGTTGAAAAGTTTGCTGTGTTTTGTTCATATGCCTATACATATGTGTGTCAAATTTCAAGGTATTTGATTGAACCATTTTCAAATTATCTTGAACACAAAAAAGTGGGTCGAAATAAGAAAAATAAATAATAAATAAATAAATAATAATAATAATAATAAAGGCAATTTTAACAAAATTATAAGGTGGTCTGTATTAGATACAGCCCACCTAATAAATGTTATGAAACTTACAGTTGGTCTATAGGGCTTTTTGCAGTCCCATCAATCCCCTCACCTTTAAAGGTAATACAAAGTTTTGGGAAATTTTGAAAATTGGCTGGATAGTGATCCTTTACAATTTTGATATATTTTGATGCCCCATTATAAGCACTAGAAAATTTAGCCCCTAAAACAGTTCTGGTTTCGAGAAAAATTGAATATCAAACTTTACCGATGCGCCTGGTAAATTTTGATAATTTCAAATACCGGTAGCGCCTAAGGCCATACAATGGTAGCTGCGACCATGAAAATCACAGAATATGCAGTTGTGATATATAATTTCCAATCTAAAGTCAATTAGTCCATTTTAGTCAAGAAACATTGTTTAATAGCTAAATTAATATATTGACCTTGAGAGGGAGCTTTACAACATAAAGAGTTTATTATTTACAATTTCATCACTTTAGCCTCAATTTCAACCGCGATAACGATCTCTGAATATTGTAGGATCGCATATGCTTCCAATATCTTCAATTGAACCAAATTCATGACCCCATACCAACAATTTC
Source organism: Strongylocentrotus droebachiensis (assembly GCA_035222895.1). Lineage (NCBI taxonomy): Eukaryota > Metazoa > Echinodermata > Echinoidea > Camarodonta > Strongylocentrotidae > Strongylocentrotus > Strongylocentrotus droebachiensis. The sequence continues at coordinate 123,562 of JAVYIG010002503.1, read as the reverse complement.
TAGTAACTTTAACCCTATCTAGCCCGGGAATGGGGGGGAGGGGGGCTTCTAAGGCCCCCCCCCCCACCTTTGTTCTCCGCAAAAATTTGCATGCATGCAAGTGAAATGTATAGATTACTATGGTTATATACATTTTTGGAAAAATTCACTCATTTGCATATTAATGGTAATTCATGCAAATAAGGTAATAAAATTCACATTTTTACCCATAAATCATATATTCTTCATATTTAAACATTAATTTTCACTACCGGTACATATATTCTTTAGACCATTGGGGATAGTAATACCAAAAGAAAATTGGAATAGCCAGGTTATTCCTTATGTATTTCCTTTTTTTTAAATTTATGTATTTTATTGTTTTTGTTTAATTTTAAATCTAACTTAAATTCAACTATTTTGAACCCCGAAATAAACACCTACGCTATAAACAAGAACAAATAACCAATGTTTTATCTCTTTTTTTGAAAAATGATATTTCCATATATGTTTTGTACACAACTCACGAAATGAGCGATTTTGGACTGACATGCAAAGACAAAGGGTTGAGTGACATTGTAACGGTAGGTACAATTTTTGAAAAATTCATTTCAAAAGATGCGCAAGAATCAAAAGAAAAAGTCGTAAAATTTCAGCACAAGATTCTTTAGCGTTGAAAAGTAGGGGGGGGGGCAGGCGGCTAGATAGGGTGAGGGCTCCCCAGCATTTGCCGCATATTGTTTTGCTAACTTCATTTTGTTTAAAGTGTGGTATTTGATGTAAAATGTTATTTAATTTTGTCCATGAATTTCTGATGACCCTTTATGACCACAAATTGAGAGTATTGTCTTTACCTTAGCTGTTGGTGAGGTGTCGTGATCTTTATCTTTTCACCGTATTCTAAATCTTCTCCCTCTCTCTCTCTCTCCCCTCCCTCCCCCTCCCCCTTTTCCATCTCTCTCTCTCTCACTCTCCCTCCTCTGTCTGTCCGTCTCTCTCCCTCTCCTTCCCCTTTCTCTTCCTTCCCCCTTTCTCTCTCACTCTCTTCTCTCTCTGTCCCTCTCTCTCCTCCCCCTTCCCCTACTCTCCTCCCTCTCCAGACCTGCCAACCAGTACGATTTAGTCGTATTTAGTACGATTTTTAGAAGCAAATACGACAGTACGATTTTCCTTAATAAAATACGATTTTTTTTTTTTTTTTTTTTTTTTTCAATTTTTTTTTTTCAATTTTTTTTTTTTTAATCTTTTTTTTTTCTTCAATTAATATTTTGTGTGTGCGTCCGCCATTTTTAATGGCAAAATGTCCATTCTGTCCTGTAAAGTTTCCTACAAGCATCTCACATCGGCAATTTGGGGATGTTCATTGGTTCATCGAACACACCAGTCATGACGAAATCATGCATATTCAACCAATGATCAATAAAAAAAATTCTTCCTGTAGGTAGAAACTGTAAGAGGCATCGATCCGCGTAACAATCCGTGTTTATTTTCAAGAATACAACTTTTGTCAGTAAAATACAACTTTTGGGACTAAAGAATACAGTTTTTGAACTCCAGAGGTTGGCAGGTCTGCCTCTCTCTCTCTCTCTCTCACTCTCCCTCTCTCACTCTCCCTCTCTATCTCGCTCTCTCTCTCTCTCTCTCCAGCCTCTCCTCCCCTCCCCTCCCCTCCCCCCCCCCTCCCCCCCCTCTCTCGCTCTCCCTCCTCTCTCTCTTACTCTCCCTCCTCTCTCTCTTACTCTCCCTCTCCTTCCTCCCCCATTCTCACTCTCACTCACTCTCTTCTCTTCTTCTCTCTTTATCGAGTATAGGCCAAGCTGTAGAGGGAGAAACAGCTGAAGATTGCAGAAGAGAAGGAGATGAAGGTGGAGAAAGCTAAGGTCATTGAGGTCAAGGTCAACATGTGGATTGAGGAAAGAACAACTAAGGAGCAGGAATCAAGAAAAGCCAACTGGAGGCTAGAGAAGACAAAGAAACAACTTGAAGCAGAAGAGAAGAGGAGAGTACAGGAAAAAGCAAAGGTGAGTGTTAAAGGGGAAGTCCACCCTGATATTAAGTTGCTTTTAATAAAAGCAGGAAAATGAGAAAAACAGGTCAGTGAAAGTTTGAGCAAAAACCGACTACCGGTAGAAATAAGAAAGTTATGAATTTTCAAAGTTGTCATCATTGAAACACAAATTGGCAACACTGTGACGTATCTTGCAAGCTCCTCTTCAATTTTATAAACTTTGTTTTCTTACTAATTGGTTAGGGAAAAGATATGATTCATACAGGGGTTGTATAAAAACATCTTTGAAATAATTATATTTAGGGTGAATGTATCTTTGCAAATTTTCTTAAAGCCTATCTGCACTAGTTATGCCAAGAGGGATTAGACCTCCCTGCGTGGTCACTGACAGGTGGTTATCAGCTCTAAATTGACATAGGAAAAAGGAACCAACTGTCACTGCGCATAGGGAATTTCATGGTGTTAGTGATATGCGCTATACAAATAACGTTCATTATTATTATTATTATTATTACTGCTTGGGCATTGTTTGCTTTATACCGTGTGAGTCAAAAAAAAGTTTACACCTAGAAAATTGTTAATTATTTAAAAAAATCATCTATGAACAGTAAATTATTATACATCTTATGAAAGAGTGTTGTATCCCAAATCATTTGGTATCACTTTTGTGTATACCCAGACTTGCCAACCGTTCCGATTTTAACGGAACTGTTCCGTTTTTGAAGTTTTTATAGCCCTAAAAAACGGAACGTTCCGATTTTGGGGAATTCGGCTTTCCATACATAGCATTGATCCGATCGAGTGCTGAACGGATTGCATTGCGCAAGGTGCGTGCAGCGTGCACTGATATGTACGTACAGTGGCAGCGTGTTGCTGCGCGCCACGTGCACTCTGATATGTGTTTCCGTACGTAACATTTCCGTACGTAAATACTTGCGCTGGCAAATCTCGTAAGTATAATTTCTATACGTTTGCATGCGCATATCAGCATGCATGCATTCGCTATTGCGGCTAGCGCACCGTATATGCATAGGGTCCCCATGCAAAGTACGTGTTTCGAGGTACCGTATACTTTGTGATTTGTGATTTGTGATTTGTCTCGGAAGAAAATCTGTCAAAATGAGCGGAACAGCAGCAAGACGAATTCAGAAGTACAAACAGGAATACAAGGAACGATTTCCCTTTATTAGAGCAAGCACAAAAGGGGAGGAATATGCATACTGCATTTATTGTCGGCAAGATCTAAAGATCAGTGGTTTGAAACTTGAAAGTATGTGGTGCCCATAGCCAAATGCTCCTTCCTTTCATGAAGAAATAATTATATTTTTTCAACAGATGTCTTGTTCTGCTGACATTGATTTTGACAACCTCATTTACATGTAGCTCAATGAGTTAAAATAATTTTGGATTGTTGACTGTTGTCTGGAAAGTTGAATACCATTATTGCCAGTCTCATTTTATGCATAGATCTATGTCATGTATAATTATTTAAAAAGTAACTAGACTTAAATGCATCACTCTGCATGAGTGGCTAATTAAATCTATGTCTATTATCTGCTCTGCCTCTGCCAAGGATAAATTAAAATGTGGAATTCACTTCAATCACTTTTTTGTTTGGTATGACACAAAAATTACCCATAAACTTGGGTTGAATTTTAGGGGAAATGGTCCCTAAAATAGGCTCAGATTGCACCAGAGAGCATCTGGAAACCCAGAGCTTCCAGGGCCCTAAAGCGGGCCCTGGACCCCGGCTAAAAGGACTTCGCGCTCGTGATGTGCGCTTCGCGCACATAGTGTACAGATTACTGATTTTCAAATGTTGGCATGTATGTATACCCCAGAAAAATGATACCAAATGATTTGGGATAAAACACTCTTTCATAAGATGTATAATAATTTACTGTTCATAGATAATTTTTGTCTCGCCTGCGTAGCAAAAAGCGAGACATAGGTGCCGCTTTTCCGGTTGACGTTGATGGCGGCGACTGCGGCGACGGCGGCGTCAACATCAAAAACTTAACCTAAGGTTAAGTTTTTGAATTTTTGAAATAATTTTTAAAGTATAAGTTCTTAGTCAATGAAACTTTGACTATAGGGTAATCAAGTATCCCCAATCATGTGAGTAGAATTTCAGATCACAAAGTTAAGGTCAAAGGTCATTTCAGGTCAACAGACTTGGACTATGTTGTAGCATCATCATCGAAAACTTAACCTAAGGTTAAGTTTTTGAATTTTTGATATAATTTTGAAATTATAAGTTCTTAGTCAATGAAACTTGGACTAGGGTTATCAAGTCTCCCCAATCATGTGAGTAGAATTTCAGGTCACTAAGTTAAGGTCAAAGGTCATTTAAGGTCAACAAACTTAGACTTTGTTGTGGCATCAACATCAAGATTTTCAAAATGCTTCTTCGTTATTTTTCAACCGATTTTGATTCTGATTGTTTCATATGATAGGGCTAGGAGGGGGATTTAAAATTTCTGCACAGAATTGTGAAATTCTTTATCTATGCTCATTTATGCAAATTTATTCGAAATCACAAAAAAAATTCTCGACCGATTTTTGATTTGGTTTGCTTTATATCGTAGAGCTAACTTTGGTACACTATACGTCCACACGGAATTTTGAATTGTTCTCCATTAATTAATTATGGTAATTTATGCAAATTTATTCCAAAAATAACAAAAATTGCTTCTTGTCCCTCATTTCTTGATCGATTTTGATTTGGTTTGCCTTATCTGGTAGAGCTAAATTTGGAACACTAAACTTCTACACAGAATTGTGAGATTTTCCTCCATTGATTATTTATGGTACTTTATGCAAATGAAATGAAATTATGTCCCTTCCAGGGCATCAAATTTTTATTTTTTGACCAGTTCAAAAGTGTACCACATAAAATTTACGATATTTGTTGTTGCGAGATGCGGATGAGCGCTACGTCATTGACGTTCTGGTTTATCATATTGAAATGCGTTATGCAGGCGAGTCCGCCGAGAGCGTTTCCCTTGTTTCTCGTTACGATTACGTCTTTGTTTGGGTTCGTTCTGGCACGCATTACAGCCAACGAGGAGCACTGCACATTTTTCCGAGACTAGTCTGAACTTGCCTTGCAACAGCTATCCGTATCGAAACTTCTTGTGATTACCAAGTAATTTTCAGCTTTTAAAAGAAGCATGCAGTGTTCAAAATCAAAGAAAAATATCTATTTTGTCTTTTAAAAATTATTTGATCGGTATGTTGTAAAGAAGTACTTTTTAGAAAGCCGTTTTATTATTCAAACATTAATGTTTCTTTCAACCTGATTTATTAATCCTGCCGAGAGACCCGGCCAGTACAGTAGCTAACTAGCAGCTGGCAACAACAACCCCATGGGGCGAACTTCTTTGCAACCCTTATTTATATCAGCAGTTCGGATTGATTCAGGATGAGCTAGAATATGATTGGTAACAATTAAATACTTAAGTTTTAAGTTGGATTGATTTTAGTGGTGCGCAAAACTGCAATTTCTTACATATTTCGTGTTTTTTTTTCGGAGCGTCGCACAGTGGGCCAGAATCGCCTCAAAGTGTGCCAAAATTCAAAATTGGCGAATGTGAATTTTTATATTTTTTTCATTCGCTTGGGGAAGAAAACATTCTAAACAATATTTTTCCATCCATATTTTAATATTTAGCGAGTTTTAAAAGTGTCATATACCCCTGCGAACATGGGAAAATCTATATGTTGCTTCAAAAATGATAAAAGAGGCAACTTTACAGTAGGTGTTGGGAATTTATGAAGGGAAAAGCAATCAACTTGATACTGCGTGCACTTCTTGCCTATTGGTAACCCAATTAGAAAATACAATGACCAAATTTATGGAAGCTTCATTTTGGGGAAAATGAGCATTAAATTTCACCAAAAAAAGGAAAAAATTGCAATTTTTATATAAAAGTAGCATGTTTATTAGGATTCCGGCCGATTCCCGCAGTAATGTTAATCTCAAAATGTCCGCCCAAACCTAAGCTTTCCATGTATGGTATTTCTTTTTGCCAGAATTTGCTACACTGCATGTGCAGGCGCTTTTTCTCCCCACGTCCATCAATTATTATTAGGCATAATCGGTACACATTTGTACTGTTTACGTTTACGCACAGCCGATTCAACGCTCGTCCACGTAACCATGGCAACGGTTACGTGAGTGTAGAGCGTATAGCGTAGTGTATATTGCTTTCACACGTTGATGCAATTCGCAATCATATATGGTATCATTCTAGGAGAACTTGGATTGAAATAAACGATGGCGATATTAAGAAGACAGCTTTTTCATGCTGTGCATTCAGCTGGCTTCATTTCAGACATCAAACTGGCATCCGAAACATCCATTGATGCATTATGTGCATATCAGTCCAAGACCAAGAGATGCTGAAAGACTTTCGGGTCATTCAAGACAATGATTCTCCAGACAGTGACTCGTAATGAGAAGCAGAAGGACCCATACATAGAGATATGGCAAAAACGTTATAAAACGTTCAAGGGTATTTCATATTTTTAAATCATAATCATTTATTTGATTATATTCCAAATCCCTTTGAACATCTTCTGAAATCAATCGATGACTCATTCTTTAAATTCATATGGAAAGGGAAACCCGATACAATAAACAGAAAACGAGTAGTTTGTAAATACGAAAATAGTGGACTAAAAATAGTTGATGCCGGACACTTTTATAGAGAGAAATTTAAAAATGCTCCAATTGTGCGTCTTAGGTCCAGAAACCCCTGAAAAGTTCCCCTAGTCAGTGTCATATGAATCTGTCTATGTGTTACAATGCATTTTGGCCTTTCCCAATCAGAAAACTGTATTTTAATGACGTGAGAGAAATTTGAAAATGCTCCAATAGTGTTTCTTAGGTCCAGAAACCCCTTATAACTTCCACTAATCAGTGTAATATGAATCTGTCTATGGGTTACAATGAATATTTGCCTTGTCCAATCAGAAAACAGTATTTTAATGACATCAGAGAAATTTGAAAATGCTCCAATTGTGTTTCTTAGGTCCAGCAACCCCTTATAAGTTCCACTAATCAGTGTAATATGAATCTGTCCATGTGTTACAATGCATATTTGCCTTGTCCAATCAGAATACAGTATTTTGATGATTTAAACAAAAAGGAAAGTCAAACTTTTTTTAAAATTTTGTCTCTATTTCTCACTCTTTCACCTTCCCTGTTTTTGTTGTCTCTCTCTTTTTTTCACCAGCTCTCTACCCCACCTTCTCTCTCAAATTATCTTATTTCGTTAGAACTCCCTCTCATACTCCTTTTCTTTGTTTTCCTCCACCTCTCTCTCTCTCACACATACCCTTTCTCCTTCTTTCTTCATCTCTCTTTGTCTTTTGCTCTCTCTCTCTCTCTCTCTCTCTCTCTCTCTCTTAATGTTGTACTGCACAGGTATTTTGATTTAGCGAAAAATACTGAATCCATTTTAATTCATGGTGGGTACTGGGTACAAAGTAATTATAAGTAATAGATAACAGCAAATGGTATATTAATAATTAAACAAGATAAACAAAGTAGGTCATTCACTTGTAGCACTCCCCAAGGGGTTTACCTCCTAACTTAATGATCTCCCGAGAAAAATCACACCATCAAACAAGAGAAATATATTTAAATATTGATGATTTAATATGGATAATCAAAACAAGTATTCAATGTTATTGACGAAGACAATGTTGTAGACGATGATGATGTCAGTGATGATAATGATGACAGCGATGTTGTCGGTAATGATGGTGATGAAGCAGTCAATGAACGATTTCAGTGATGATGTCGATGATGATGAAGATGATGACAATGACGATTAACAAAAAGTCAGCACAACACAACAAATGACGGCAATTGAAAAGACAGATGTGAGAATACTGCAAGATGCTGCTGCTTCTACTTCTTTTCTTGATGTTGGGAACTTCATGAATTGTCTCCTTCTTCATGCAAACGCTTCTGACACGTCTTTGATGACTCTGCATACAGAAGACTGTGAAAGCTGTGCCTCATCACCATGCATCTTTTGGAATGACCCTGTAAAAAAAAAAAAAATCCTTTTAGTGAAATATCAACTAGTACAATTTCTTACAAGTTACAAGGCCATATCAAATTCTCAAACTGAAAAATGTTTAATTTCCTTAAAATTGTAGAATAGATTTTTTATTAAATCAGGGCTGTCAACCCTCTTGCATTTGGAGGGAGTCTCACGCCACCACGCCCTTCCTCCCGCTTTCATGTAGAATCTCCCGGTTTATGACAAAACCTTCGGCCAAACATAATAACCACTATTTGACCCTTTTATTTGTTCGCTCAGCCCAGATTAAATAGAATTTTAACATAACATTCCCATACTAAATAAGGTAAATTACTCACCAACAGCATAGAATCGAAGTGCTGTCACTACCTGTATAGGTATTGGGTTGTTTCTGTCTGTCGTCCTCCTCAGCTCTTCATCCACCAAGTTGATGAGCTAGAGCGCTGTCTCTTTGGGAAACCGGTACCTGGTCCGGAATGACTCATCATCATACACTTCAAAATGGTTCTTGCGGTCACGAAGGCCTCTCTGAGGTCTGCCTATCAACTCTCTGTTCCGGTCAAGCCGGCGGAGATGGTGAATATATATTATATTCAGCCATGCTGTCTCTGTCACAACAAAATAGAAAAAAGTGAATTAAATTAGAACATGAAATGAAAAAAATATCATTCATTGTTTATCGAATAAAGCCTATGATATTGCATGTTTTGCATTCTTTGTATTGTAGACAATCTGATTTTGAATAGCTTTTGCAAACTCTAAAAAAATAGTAACAATACTTTGATTGCATTAAAGAAAGGAGTGCTATTAGTACTACTAGTTGAGTCATACTATTGCGTAATTAGGAAAGATGATGTCACTGAACCTCCATAAGAACGTAGGGGCCAATTCCTGTCATTTTTTGGTTAAAAATCTACTCATGCTTGATAAAATGTGAAATTAGCTACATGTACATGTACATGTAAATTAGCATTAGATGTCCCATGTGAAAGGTTGAATTTGACTAAGATTAGATTAGGAAGAACACACATTGATTTATTGGCTATTTGCTTGTGCAGATTTTAAACTTGCTTCAAAATTCAAGTAGGCCTACAACAATGTATTGATGTAGGCCTAGACATGATCATGATGTGATATTGTAGGAGTTGACTGTATCTAGACATTCGACAGTCACTTAGTCTAGAGTCTAGTCTAGATGGGCCTAAAGTAGACTACCTCTCATTCAGCTCAGTCAGACTCGAGCTCGAACTCAGTGACGGTGAGACACACAAACACTCAACTTCTCAAGACACAACACAACAAACCATGGGCGTGGGCTTGGCATGAATTTATGAAAAGTAGGTCTAGATCTAGACCTACTACATTACTAGATTCTAGATCTAGAGCCCGAGGTCTACTGACTACCGGTAATCGGGTATACCTAGATCTACATGTACTACTAGCGGTAGACCCTACGGCCTAGATTCTAGGTCTATTTTGAAAAATATTGTATTCCATTTCAATTTCTAAATCTAGAATAGATCTAGATCTAGGCCTATCTTTTACAATAATTTACAAAATACTTTTCATAAATTCATGCCATGGTTTGGCGTGCTTTGACTAATTTCTTGAGACTAGATTTTCTACGTCTAGACTAGATAATAGATCTAAATCTAGGCCTAGATCTACGTGTTTGTGTGTCTCACCGCGCGCCACCGACTTCGAGCTCAACTTCAAGCTCAAGTCTTATTCAGTCAGTACTGAGTGTCAGTGTAGGTGTAGTACTAGAGAGTAGATCCCTAGGCCTAGTCTAGACCTAGTACTTAGTAGACTAGTAAAATCCATCAGCGTGGAAGAATTTTCATTTTCATTTTGGCATTTTTTGTTCTCCTCCGTTAGATGAGAAGCAGCATCAGCAGAGCAAATGCTCGAATCAACGACAATCATTTTAAATAATAAATGCATGCCATGGCATTGGCATTGCGCCAGCCGAGAGGCCAGGCAGCAAAAATACCGATGGAACTGTCGCTACCCCCCCCCCCCCCCCCCCCCCCCCCCCCGAGGCCAGGAATGTCTCAAATGTCATGATCAACATATTTTTCTTCCCGAATCACACAATTGTGTGATGTTATAACTTATTTCGTATTGTTGGCTGGCACATTCGCAGTTATTGCGAAATTGCCTCGCCTCGCAAAATTACATAAACAACACAACACAAATACACACGCATGGGTCCGAGCTGCGTTAGGTCTTGCGACAATGTTCGCAAAGGCTGTGCAACTTACGATTAGATTATTATTCGTGCACTTTTTACGCACATAAAACATGTTCAATTGGGCTTTCATTGTAGCTGAGCTGAGAATATGGTACAAATATGTTGTGGATAACTAAAAATACTTACAATGTAGGCTATCACAGTTGAAAAAACAGCAACTTTATGAAGGTCTCTTCACTTTGTTTCACCACAAATTTGTTAACAAAATTTGTATGATCGTCTGCGCTAAAAAGCCAAAGCTCGTTGGTATGACGTCATATGACGCGTTAAACCGTGGGTTAGATTTAGCCCGCTGTTTAAACCACCCTTCTCACACATCTCAGCAGCGTTCGGAGAGCTCTTCAGGTGCTATGCCGGGGCTGTATTTAAGCGTTTTGTAATTTATAATAAACATTACTTTGAATGTTTCCAAGCATTGAATGTCGAATCAAAGTTTCAACTTTGCAATAATGAAAATTTCAACTTTGCAATAATGAAAATAAAGTTAGTTTTTAAAATCAATGAATATCTACTTTAAATACTGGTAGTTCATTATTGTAATCATTGGGTTACTTTTCATGTCCTTTTTTTAAAATGTTCTTTCTTTAAAATGTTCTTTCTTTCCCATATCTTTTTGATCTTACAGGCAATTTGATTTTCTGAGAGTTCTGGCAGACCGTTCTTCGTGTCAACGCCTTGTCAATGAACATTACCCAGTCAACATAGACAGTGTAAGACTGATTTTCAATATTCTCAATTGTTTTGTTTTAATATTCTATTTCATATGTATGTTTTGTAATTTTTAGGTTAAAGCTAAAGACCAGTTATGGTCATGCGATTGCTTTGTGAAAGAAACATTGTGAAATCGATCAGAAAAGGTTGATCATCTAGCATAGATGTACTGCAAGGTTCTGGAATCATCAAAATGATAAGAAATTTGGCCAAGTCTTCATAAAGTTAGAATCACTGTACACAGAAAGATGTATATGGGACTACACACACGTGCATTTGTATCTCTCAACAGGCGAGAGATACACTAATTTACCAAATATATCAATTAGTAGGCGGTTTCCCGTCAACATTTTTATCATGAATTATTCAAAACATATTCTTTCACATGATTGGTAATAAGAGCTTGCATTCCATTTTTTGAAATTGGGGCGTTTCCAATACTGGTCTTTACCTTTAATTTGCATTTTCTTTTTGTTTTGTTTAATAGTTGGCAATTAAAACAGTGGGATCGTGACTAATATTCATGGTGAACTCTCCAGCTCAAATTTTTTTTTTTTTCTTTCTTAAGCACCTTCCCTGTTGGAGCACTGACTTTATTATACAGTGCGTCCCAGAAAAAACGAAACCGAGAAGTATCGATGTTTTATCATAACTTAATCACAACCATAATTAATGAATAATACATATTTGGAAAGCTTAGAGTCTCCTCTTTCAGTTGATGCTACTCACGTGATGCATATTTCACGCATGAGTGATTAAAAGCAATTTGAAGGAAGGAAACCAAAATGTAATTTGGCGGGCGGTATCTGAATTTCAAAGAAAAATTCACATTTCTAGATAGTTCATTTTCTGCTCTTTCATATGATACCTCAATCAAGAAAAATGAGCCAGAAATAACAAAGTTCTGTTTGTTTAAAGTAGCCCTTACATTTTCATAATTTTGACAAACGAATTCGTTTTCACTGGGTGCCTGCCGTAGCAAAAAGCAGATTTGACAAAAAGACTTAACTCCGTTTCGTTGACAATCAGCCATGCATGAAGACTCTCGTCTACGGCTGATTGTCAACGAAACGGAGTTAAGTCTTTTGTTAATTTTGTTTATTGGCAGCCAGTGAAAACGAATTCATTTAATAAAATTATGGAAATACAAGCACTACTTTAAACAAACAGAACTTTGTCATTCCTCGCTCATTTTTCCTGATTGAGGTGTCGTATGAAAGGGCAGAAACTCAACTTACTAGAAATGTGATTTTTTTTTCGAAATTCAGATACCGCCCGCCAAATGTCTTTTTGGTTTCCTTCCTTCAAATTGCTTTTAATCACTCATGCGTGAAATATGCATTATCTGAGTAGCATCACATGAAAGAGGAGACTCTAAGCTTCCCAAATATGTATCATTCATTAATTATAGTTGTGATTAAGTTATGATAGAACATCGATACTTCTCGGTTTTGTTTTTTCTGGGACGCACTGTATAGGTTGCAGATTATTATATGCCCTAAAAAGAAAGTATTCTCCATAAGTCGTAATACATTTGTAATATTTTGCATTCTATTAACTCTCTATAATTTGAACAAATGGCAGACTATCAATTCACAAATCCAGCCATTTTGAAAGTCCCATAAGTTTAGTGATGATAACTTTGTAAAAAAGTCACTCTTCAAAACCATTTCTCTGTACCACCCCATCACAGGATGTGGAGAAGGGTGATGTCCGCATCGTTGATGGAAACTTCAGGTCCCCATTTGACATCATGCCAAAGGAGGTCAAAACAGCAAGGTGAGATGCTTTACAACTAAACATAAATCGGTTCAGTGTATGCCATGTTTGTAAACAAATAGCGTGCACACAATAAACTTTAGAACTGTCTGAAGGCACGACTTGTGGCAGAGTTGCTTTGGATAATTCTAAAGTTATCAAGAACGCTAATGTCAACTAGCGAACGAATGACAGCTGTTTGTTATTTGTTTTTTTATAAAAATGTCATTAAATGAATGCTAATCAGCCAATTTGCATGTGATGTAACCTATGAACCTCACTGCCCTTGCCTGACAATAGGCCATTTTCGTAATGTAACCAATTTCAATGCATAAGTCCTTTTGAAGTTCCTCAATACAAATTATTTCATTCGCCTGATAAGAATAATAGTATTTCAATAGACAGAATCCGAACTGCATACCTTAGTTGTTGCCAGGTAGAACACACATTATGGCTTGACCTACCTAGCAACACTTAATATATGCAGTTTGCATTCTGACTATTGGAATACTATTATTCTTATCAGGTGAATGAAATAATTTGTATTGAGGCACTTCACAAAGACTTATGCATTAAATTTGGTTACATTACAAAAATGGCCTATTCAGGTGGAGGCCCTATTCATATACTTGAATGCTTTGTAAAAGCTATTGCATTCACCTGTCAAAAAGTGGTTGTTTTTGAGCAGTCAGAAAACAAATTGCATGCACTAGGTGCTAGTGTTTTAGAAAGCCTTAGACAAGCTATATTGTAGAATAGTCATGCTCTGTGCTCTATTCACTATGAACATGACTGACAAAGAAAGCGGACAAAATATACGGTTCCTCAGGTAGACAAAGGAACATCCCTTCACTGCTATTATGTAAAAATGTGTAGAACAGGTGTCACATGCATATTCACTTTTTACATAATAGCAGTGAAGGGATGTTCTTTTGTCTACCTGAGGAACTGTATATTTTGTCCGCTTTCTTTGTCCGACATGTTCATAGTGATTCCTACATTTTTTTGGAGACCTCTCATAAGCTATTGTATCGAGAATATAGATGGCTGTAGGAGAGACCTTCATTTAATAGACCTGTTTACTTCAATATTAAAATTTATGGATGTTTCTTTTCTGGAGACCTAGTTACAAGATATTCCAATGGCCTGTTATGAATGAATGAACTACAATACTTGGAATCCAATCTGCATACATTACCTGTTTCTATGTGAGCAAGCTTTCAGTTTATCAAGAACAACCTTTGTTTATAGAGTATGCATAAAATTTGAATAAATTAGTAAACCAGTCTTTTCCAGTCTATGTGAAGTGGACTGTTTGACAGGGGTTTCTTGTTTTACAACATGGAAAACTTCTCTACACTCTACATTTAGTTGTGAGGATAAACTACGCTAGTTAAAGCTGAAATCATGTGTGAGAATACACCACATGTATTTCACGACTGTTGATTTGATATTCCAGGTTTCAACTGATAGTACCCACACAATGGCGAACCCAGAAGAAACCAGTGTGTATCCACATGGCAGGAACAGGTGACCATGTAAGTATATGTAGCTATCACACTTACTTAAAGATAAAGTTGAGTTATGGTCATGCGATTGCATTGTGAAAAAAACGTTGTGGAATCGATCAGGAAAGGTTGATCATCTAGCATATAATCATTGGTGTGTACTGCAAGGTTCTGGAATCATCAAAATGATAAGAAATTTGGCCCAGTCTTGGTAAAGTTACAAGCACTGTACACAGAAAGATGTATATGGAACTACGCGACACATGCGCGATATCTATCAGGTCCAAATAGACATAATAATTTACCAAATATATCAATTAGTAGGCGGTTTCTCAGCAAAATTTGTATCACGTATTAGTCAAAACATATTCTTTCACATGATTGGTAATAAGAGCTTCCATTTAATATTTGAGAGGGGGGCGTTTCCAAAACTGATCTTTACCTTAAGAAAGGAACTCTTGAGGTACCATAATAGGAATTCAGTGGGGAAATTGAAATCATGTTTGTTTCTTACTTGTTACTAAGTAAAAGTAGTGTCTTATGGTATGGATCTTAAGTTTTTGAGCCTATATTGAAGAAAGGCACGACTCATCTGAAGACCTATACATTGTATCTTTAAAGTTATCCAAAAAGATGTATGTCAGTTTTTGTCTCGCCTGCGTAGCAAAAAGCGAGACATAGGCGCCGCTTTTCCGGTGGCGGCGATGGCGGCGTCAACAACAAAAACTTTAATTTTTGATATAATTTTTAAAGTATAAGTTCTTAGTCAATGAAACTTTGACTGTAGGGTAATCAAGTATCCCCAATCATGTGAGTAGAATTTCAGATCACAAAGTCAAGGTCAAAGGTCATTTCAGGTCAACAGACTTGGACTATGTTGTAGCATCGTCATCGAAAACTTAACCTAAGGTTAAGTTTTTGAATTTTTGATATAATTTTGAAAGTATAAGTTCTTAGTCAATGAAACTTTGACTATAGGGTAATCAAGTGTATCCCCAATCATGTGAGTAGAATTTCAGATCACAAAGTCAAGGTCAAAGGTCATTTCAGGGCAACAGACTTGGACTATGTTGTAGCATCATCATCGAAAACTTAACCTAAGATTAAGTTTTTGAATTTTTGATATAATTTTGAAAGTATAAGTTCTTAGTCAATGAAACTTGGACTATAGGGTTATCAAGTCTCCCCAATCATGTGAGTAGATTCTACAGCAGGCCTTAAATTAATCGAAGGCCATCGACGGCCAGGCCGTCGATGCCCCTATGACTGGCCGTGGTGCCCTCCCCAAAAAAGATAAATTCACGGCCAAAAAGGCCTTGCCCTTTTTTTCAAACTGGCCGCCGTGCCTTTTTTTCAAACTGGACGTGCCCTTTTTTCGAAATTCATCCCGTCCGGCCGGCTATTTCTATCTTCGATTTTTAAGTCTAAAATGCGTCACACGTGAGATAAAGCGATGTTTGTATGTACCGTATACATCGCTGTCGAGTATCAATAAACTTGTACTCGATCGCTCTTTGTTTGTGTTTGTGTATATTGGTGCGTCTGCATGGTAAATCGTACGTAAATGTGTCAGATGTGTGGTCGTATGTAATGTGTGTAGCGTGCATGGTCTATGTTCGTGATTGTGTAGCTAGTGAACTAATCGAAATGAATATTCGTAACCGTTAGAAATAAACAAAACACTCAGTAACGATAAATATTATGGCAAACTGGAACCTTGTTTGAGAAAATATTCCTAGATAAATCCAAGAACTATCACAGAAGTTTAGGTTTGATCATAACAAAATCGACCCCAAAACGTGTGAAGATTTCCCTGTCATCTGCTCATATAGCTGGGATCGCAGACTGAACTGAGCCACTGACGCCCCGCATGCACCGTATTTATACCGTATACCTGCAACCAAAATTCTCCGGTGTCGATTTCACTATTAAAGTCAGAACGCATCCAATTCCCCAACCCTGATCGTAGCACGCGCAAATCTAACGGCCAATCAAAGTGCGTCATCAGTTAGCTACGTATATGCGCCGATGTGTTTTGACTTATAGTGAAATCGTCCCCAGCAGCACGTGGCGCTCATGTGTTGTGCATAAATTAATTTGCACTCTAACTATTGGTTACTCAGTAAATGCGCATCGCCCAATTATGGGCATAACCCTTACCCTCATTGCTTGTGTGTTATTTGGTTTGCAAGTTAACGCGGCATGCATTTTCGTACGTTAGTATGGCAGAATTTACTCCGTGAAGAATCGGGGAATGGGGAAAAATGAAAATAATTGCGAAAATGTAAAAACCGGAAAATATCACCGTGCAACAAATGCAATTGGAAATGAGTGAATTGGATGTCCCATGGCCATGTTGGTAAAAGAGGAAACGGGTCGGGGGGAGGCGGTATTCACTTAAATCAATTCTGAAAAGCTGTAGACAAATCTTAATCTTCAAAATTAAGCTGATATTATTTTTTAAAATCTCATTTGGAATTGAATTTAGCCCCTGTATGTGTAATTCCCGGGTCACTGTCATTGTTGTTGAGAGGGGGGGGGGGGGGGGGGGGGGGGTATGAAGGACATTAAATTCGGATCTACATGTACTCCTGAATTCGTGAGGTACATGTATGTCCCAGCCCAAACAAAAGTGAAGTCATCCAAGTCAAAACAATGAAGGGTCTGTTATATAACTGTCGTAAATTTAGTTGCATGGCGGGAGAAGCCTTGGGTCAGGCATGATTGATGATTCCCCACTACCCAACCCGAATTTGTTTTTATTTTTTTTAATTTTTAATTTTTGCATGGCTGCTACGTTATTGCTTCAGCCATCTAGCCGATTTCTATTTGTATCGTTTATGGCTCTTGCACTTGTCATAGTTGATTGTTTTATTTCTCAATTTATTGACGCCTAAATAAACATCACGATTAATTAATATGCCAAGAAAAGATCGTACGAAAAGAAAAAGAGATGAGAAGCTGGCCAAGAGTGCAAAGCAGTGCAAGTTTCTGGAATGTTTCATGAAGAAGAGGTTAGTCTAATTAGTCATTCCTTTTAAAGTCATTGTCATATCAGAGATAAACATTGTGTTTTTAATTAACGAATGGAGTGAATGAAAAGTGTTCAATCAGTGCAGGGATTTATCACAAATCCCTGATCAGTGTCATGTTGACCCCCTGGCATCCGGGCCTGGCGCAGGCACGTAGCAGTAATAAAGTAGTGATTAGATATTTTGTATAATGGTTGCAAACAACAAACATTTATGCTCTCTTAGCAGTCGAGTAAAATAACCACCGCCACATAAAATGGGTTAAAAAAAAATGTAGCCAATGAGAAGCGTCGAAATGGACTCTCAGTGGCGCGTGCAGTATCAATACGCCCCGTACGTGACGTGCCGGTCTAGTGTGATTGGTCCATCGCTCAGCCGCCAGAGCTTTAAATGTAAACCATGGTTTAAAATTAGCGCAAATTGTAAGCGTACCTTGCTTTGCGCACGTCTAATTGGACCTCTAATGGTACGCGATGAAATACGCTTATTTTAGACTGTCATGGGCGCGGCCATTAATATGGGTACGGTTTAATATGTAAATGAAGCTAATCCATGGGTTAAATTCAAACCGATCATTAATGAATTCGGGCCATAATATACTGTCGATCTGGCACGTACGGCGCCTGTGCGTGCTTGGTGGGCGGTGCCCATAGAGCTAGCTATATACTATGTCGGTGCCATACTTGCTATGACGTCACTCGTAAACAATTGAAAAACAAGGCCGAACATAAATTACTACTGGCCTAGCCTAGCTATACGACTAGACCTCAAGTTCTATTAAGTTCTAGATTTAGATCTAGATCTATATATAAAAATAGTATTTGATATCCTGAAATTAAAATATAATCAAAACAGTGGGCTAACTAGCTTTTTCAAATGTCCGATATTTTGGGATAGTTAATTTCAAGTGAAAACATGACGGTTGTACGGCATGTTGATTTGCTTCCCCGGGTTTGCTTCCCGGCCTTGATCGAGTGCTAGCGCTAGTCAAAAATCGGCGCGGCGTGTGCTGCGCTTGCTTGTCTGCACACACTCGATACCGCCGCTTGACTATACTAGCACTGGCACTCGCAGAGCAACCAAGTCGACAAACCGCGTACATGTTTTTACTTCCAAATTCTACCCAAATCTCTGAAATTTGAAAAAGCTGGTCAGCCCGCTGTTTTGATTATATATTAATTTCATGATATCCTATACACATGTTATATATAGATCTAAATTTAGAACTTATTATATAAGTATTATTTTAAGATACGACTCGTGTCGGGTGAGTACCTCACCCCCCCCCCCCCCCACTCACCCGGTACTTCCCCCCCCCCTCACCCGGTACACCCCCTCCCACTCACCGGTACTACCATGGCAGAGGGACAGTTATTAAGCCTTGCGCAAGCCCCCATCATTATAAGGTGACAATTAGAGTCTTCAGTCTGAGAAGGAGGAGAACCTCACACCTCACAAGTCAGAAAATGTTATGAAACTCCTCCGAACAGACAGATTTTTCTGACCAGAGAACTATACAAATTATATGCAAATAAGAATTTTCCTATTCAATGCATCCAAAAATAAATCCAAAGTGTCAACACTTCCAATATAATCTGTTCAGAATCAATTTTTCTCTCTTCACTTTGTGTAAAAAAAAGAGAAAAAAGGAGTGTTTTCTACAAGTTCCATACCAACTTAATAACTGCCCTCTAGTGTCCATCAATTTTTTTAAAGTTTTTAAAATTTCTCATCCCTTCCCCTTGGCATTAAATGTTCTGGAAACTTTAACAGATTTCATTTGTCTAGATCTACAACAATAGTAACATGACATGAGGGTTTGGGATTCCCTTACTATATATTACCTTGTAATTAACTAATTTACTTGAAGTAAAGTACATTACAATAATTATGTCTTTAATCTTTTGGATTTTAGGTGTCCCTCATCCAGAATAAAGCATAATCGTCCTTCAAGTTTACAGGATGATCATGAAGCTCAGGTAAACACAAACAATTACTAAATGATTCTTGAGAAGAGAATTCCATGAATGTCATTCAAGATCATTTTGAATACTTACTTGATTGAGATTCAGGATTGTGCCCTTGTGACACATAGATGAGATATTTCACACCTTAAAATCTCTTCCAACTCATTTCCACATCTATAAATATACGCATCAATGTAAATTGTAAGCCTACTTCATTGACAATAAACTTAAAACGTTGTTAAAACTCAAGTATACAATTACATAATTATCATAGGACTAATTCCAGCAATATTCTGATTTTTGTAGGTGCCAGTTTAATCATTATCAGGCATATAAACTTTAGAATTAATTATTGAATATTCTTTAATCCACAGCCAGGTGAGAAGGCAGAGTCAGCATCTCAGCAACGTGATGATGGTGCTAGTCCTTCACTAGCAGCAAGTTCATCTGCTACTTCTTCTCAGCAACCTCAGATGCTTGAGTCATCGTCCAAGCAAGGTGATGATGGTTCCACTCCTTCACTAGCAGCAAGTTCATCTGCTACTTCTCAGGCTCAGCAACCTCAGATGACCAAGTCATCATCCAAGCAAGGTGATGATGGTTCCACTCCTTCACTAGCAGCAAGTTCATCTGCTACTTCTTCTCAGCAACCTCAGATGACCAAGTCATCATCCAAGCAAGGTGATGATGGTTCCACTCCTTCACTAGCAGCAAGTTCATCTGCTACTTCTCAGGCTCAGCAACCTCAGATGACCAAGTCATCATCCAAGCAAGGTGATGATGGTTCCATTTCTTCACTAGCAGCAAGTTCATCTGCTACTTCTTCTCAGCAACCTCAGATGACCAAGTCATCATCCAAGCAAGGTGATGATGGTTCCATTCCTTCACTAGCAGCAAGTTCATCTGCTACTTCTCAGGCTCAGCAACCTCAGATGACCAAGTCATCGTCCAAGCTAGGTGATGATGGTTCCACTCCTTCACTAGCAGCAAGTTCATCTGCTACTTCTCAGGCTCAGCAACCTCAGATGACCAAGTCATCATCCAAGCAAGGTGATGATGGTTCCATTCCTTCACTAGCAGCAAGTTCATCTGCTACTTCTTCTCAGCAACCTCAGATGACCAAGTCATCGTCCAAGCAAGGTGATGATGGTTCCACTCCTTCACTAGCAGCAAGTTCATCTGCTACTTCTCAGGCTCAGCAACCTCAGATGACCAAGTCATCATCCAAGCAAGGTGATGATGGTTCCATTCCTTCACTAGCAGCAAGTTCATCTGCTACTTCTCAGGCTCAGCAACCTCAGATGACCAAGTCATCGTCCAAGCAAGGTGATGATGGTTCCACTCCTTCACTAGCAGCAAGTTCATCTGCTACTTCTTCTCAGCAACCTCAGATGACCAAGTCATCGTCCAAGCATGGTGATGATGGTTCCATTCCTTCACTAGCAGCAAGTTCATCTGCTACTTCTCAGGCTCAGCAACCTCAGATGACCAAGTCATCGTCCAAGCAAGGTGATGATGGTTCCACTCCTTCACTAGCAGCAAGTTCATCTGCTACTTCTCAGGCTCAGCAACCTCAGATGACCAAGTCATCGTCCAAGCAAGGTGATGATGGTTCCATTCCTTCACTAGCAGCAAGTTCATCTGCTACTTCTCAGGCTCAGCAACCTCAGATGGCCAAGTCATCGTCCAAGCAAGGTGATGATGGTTCCATTCCTTCACTAGCAGCAAGTTCATCTGCTACTTCTTCTCAGCAACCTCAGATGACCAAGTCATCGTCCCATCCTCATGATCATTGTGCGAGTTCTCATAGTGCTAATGCTACTAGGAGAACAAAATCTTCAACTGTCGATAGCTGGGGATATGATTGGCTTAAGTACAATGAACACAACGGGTATGTGTCAAAGGTTTGGTGTAGTGTGTGTCAGAATGCCAGACATCGAGGGACCAAAGTATCAATGCATCCAGGACAAGCACAAATTTGTGATAATGACGCATACATCGTAGGAACAAGTAATGTGAAAAAGGACACATCAAAATCTCATTCCAGAACGAAGTTCCACTTGTCTGCTGTTCAAGCCACGCTCCCTCTGGTTGAAAAATCGAAACTTGCACAGCAATTCCAGACAATGCAGGACAAAACAAAGGCCAAAATGAGTAAGCTTTTTGACATCGCTTACATGGTTGCATATTGTGAACAACCCTTCACCATGTACAAACAATTTGTGCTTCTTGAAAAGAAGCATGGAGTTGACCTTGGAGTGACGTACATAAATGATGCTGCATGTCGCACGTTCATTCATCACATAGCCGCCACAATGAGAGAAGACCTTGAGAAGCTTTTTGGACAGGAGCCGTTCTACTTCTCATTACTGTTTGACGGCAGTACAGATAAATCCATTTCTGAAAAAGAGGTTGTCAGCATCAAGCTCATTGAAAATGGCATTCCGAAGATAAAAGTCCTTGGGTAAGTTACAAATAAAAGGAATCACAACTATCATAATCCAATATATTAATATCGTGAAATCACGATTACAAAATGAATTTGGAAGAAGTTAGTTCAGTGCATTATCAAAAGTCCAGTCTGAAAAATGTTCTAAAATGTATAATACTGCTTCATTAATAGTAACTAATATGCCCCCGTCCTTGCCAGATTAGAAATAATATATATATATATATTGCACATTCATATAATATATTGCACATTCATTCAATAATTGGCATATTCATTTTGACTTCTAAGTTCTGTAAAATTTTGATTGAGAAAATATAACAGTAGAGTGAAAATTCTCTTCATATTACAGAATAGCAGAACCAGAAAGGTGTGATGCCGCTACAGTTGAGCAAGCGATACGGAAGTTGTGTGAAGACCACCACCTCAACCTGAAGAACGGCTTTGTGGCATCAGCAGCTGATGGCGCTGCAGTAAACTTCGGAGAGAGGAGTGGAATCCTGACCAGGTTCCAGCGAGAAGATGCTCCATGGTTAATCAAGATGCACTGCATTGCACACCGGCTCGAACTTGCCTTGAAGGATGCTTTCAAGAACGCATATTATGTGCTGGTTAGTTGTAGAAATGTTTTACCAAATCAATTAAATTATCTTTGGGCATAAGTAATTTAATTAGCAAATGGAAATTTTTTGAGAAAATTGAGCTCAAAATCATGATCAGCACACGGCGACACATATTTATCATGAAAACGTAATATCTCTATTCAAACAAAAACATGTTACACCAAAATATCAGAGTGTAGTTGAAGAAGGATAAGGATTTTTAGGGGGAAAGAACACTTATAAATGTAAATTGCTGATGTATAGTAAAACTATTAAAAAAACATAAAATTTTAGAGTAGCAAACCAAACTTGAAGTCCTTTAAAGAATAATGCATCACTGAAGTGTTCTTAAAGATTATCTTAGCGTGATTGAAAGAATAATATGAACACACAAGGAAATAAGCTTGTTGCACAAATCTTAATTATAATATTATATTTCGTGTTTCAATTTGAATTTATTATAACAGGATTATAACATGATCGATGCTATAATAAATAACTATGTTAAAATTCATAGATGTGTACCGGTAACCCCAAACCATATTTTTGTATTATTTTTTACTTACCTTTAGATCGACGAGCTTATGATGCAAATGTACTACATCTATAGACGGTCTGCAAAGAAGTGGCGGGAAGTCAAGGCTGTGGCGTCAGCACTCAACAAGCATGTAGTCAAGCCAAGTCGTTCACAGGGAACCAGATGGGTGGACCACCGTCGAAAAGCGCTGAAATGCTTGGCTACCAACTACCATTGCATTGTCAGCCAATTTGAAGAACAAGCATCCGGTCAGCGTAAAGACATCTCTCCAGCTGATGCAGCCAAAATGAAAGGGTATTTGAAGATGCTCAAGTCCTCTAAGTTCGTGTTGCATATGAGCAGCTACAGGGATATGGTGGAATACCTCGCAGAGCTATCCCTCGGCTTTCAGAGGGATGATCTCCCAGTGTCCAGTGTTGGCAGGAATGTTCTTGTAGCACAAGCTGGGCTGAAACGGATGGAGGAAAGACCAGGCCCCCATCTGAGAACCGTCCTTGCTGCCGCAACTGAGGCAGTGAACGAGGAGGAGGCAGAAGAGAGTCCAACCTTCACTTTCGAGGATGTCAAACTCAAGGTTACCAAGAAAGATGTTGCGGACTTTCAGACCAGCAGAGTGAAGGTTCTGAAATCTGTGAGTACTTGCCTAGAGACTAGGCTGGCCGACTTCGGTGACGACCCGATTATCAAGGCAGCGAAGATACTCGATCCATCTGATATCCAGCAAGCAGCAGACTTTGGCATTGATGAGATCCACACATTGTGCGATCACTTTAGACCCCTCTTGATGGCAAAGGGCTGTGAGGTAGAGCTGGTTGAGGTCGAGTGGATGAAGCTCAGACAGGAAGAGAAGAAGGAGAAGTTTCAAGACCTCTGGAAGAATGTCCTAGTTCACCAGGGAGATGTGTACCCCAACCTATGCCATATCATCAGGATACTGCTTGTGCTACCCACATCAACAGCGCAGGTAGAACGGCAGTTCTCTACCATCAAGAGATGCCAAGGTGACTGGCGACTGAGTCTCAGTACTGCAACAATCACAGACTTACTACGCATTTCCAACGAAGGTCCAGCACCTGAAGAATATAATCCAGAGGCTGCTGTGCAACATTGGTTTGTCACCAGTAATGCATCAAGACGTCCATCTGTCCAGCCTTATGGAAGCAGAGTCACTACCCCACAAGCAACAGACTGGTCTGCTTCAGAGAGTGATGGATCTTCTGACTGAATCTGATAATAATTATAATCATATATTTTATTCTGCTTTTATATACATGTACTATGAGGCCCCTAATACATCTCATACTCATAGATATATGTTCTAATAAGTGTGTAACAGAAATGTTATTACCCCTGTCATATCACACATAGGAGCATCACTATCCTGGCTGTGTAGTAAAAGCTGTGCTTTTCATTCTCAACATTTCAAACACCACTTTACAAAACTCAACTGATTTCACTCAAAATCGGTTCTTTAGTGACAATTGATGATACCTAAATAGCAGTAAAATACATTTTTTTCAACTTACTGATGTTAAAAAGAATAATTAAAAAATTCAAATTGTAAGTGAAAGTCTAGTGTCAAATTTGCTGATCAGCCCAATTGGTCCTATTGTTTGCAGTCTATGCAATATTGTGTGGTGAGTATATAATTGTGTGTAGGTCTAATAATACCTGCCTCAGAGCAAGTATGCAGTGCTAGAGGTCAATACGCATTAGCATCGACTCTCTCGTATGCTTTGTTGTTGTGTCATATGTGTGTAATTGGGTTTTTACAGACGTGTATCATTCAGATATGATTATTTACGTCTGGGGACGGACCTTTACCGTCACCATCCGAAAGACTTGACTCAGTTTCGAACCTGCGTCCTCAAGTTTGTAACTTCCATTGTTAGCTGGATTACAGGCGCAAGCCACAACGCCCGTTAATATGATTGGACCTTCTGATTATATCCGTAGTAAGTCCAATATATACTCTAATCTTTACTCTTAGCAACATATGACCATTGTGGGTCAGTGATATACTTATTAACCTCTGGAGGCAAGATTTGGATGTTTTTTCTTCCTGTTTATTGCATAATAAATGAAAGTTCACTGCAAGTCAACTAAGCTTTATGTGTCGATCATTATGAGGACTTCTCTCCTATGTATTCCCCGACATAACATGTGGTTCTGATTATCAAGATATCTATCACTGAATATTTAATTATATTTTGATATAATAACAGTCAGTGTCAGTCACAATATTGATTGAAAGTTTTAAACCCAATTTATTAATGGCAATTCTACTAGTTACAGGACCTCTGTGAAAAAGCTGATACTAAAAGTCATGGGAAATTGATCCCGCACAAGTTTCATTATAAAATACACATGACATCTAACAAAAATTTAAAGTATGCAAAATCAACTTTTTTGGGGCAAAGATGCCCTTTTTGTAAAAATATTTTGGTCTTGGTGCCCTTTGTAGTGGCCTTGGTGCCCTTAAAAATATGAGGTACTTTAAGGCCAAACTGGCCTTGCCCTAAAAATGACGAAATTTAAGGCCTGGTAGAATTTCAGGTCACTAAGTTTTAAGGTCAACAAACTTAGACTTTGTTGTGGCATCAACATCAAGATTTTTAAAATGCTTCTTCGTTATTTTTCAACCGATTTTGATTCTGATTGTTTCATATGATAGGGCTAGGAGGGGGATTTAAAATTTCTACACAGAATCGTGAAATTCATTATCTATGCTAATATATGCAAATTTATTCAAAATCGCAAAAAAGGCTTCTTCTCCTTCATTTCTCGACCGATTTTGATTTGGTTTGCTTTATATCGTAGAGCTAACTTTGGTACACTAAACTTCTACACAGAATTTTGAAATTGTTCTCCATTAATTTATAATGGTAATTTATGCAAATTTATTCAAAAAATAACAAAAATTGCTTCTTTTCCCCAATTCTCGACCGATTTTGATTTGGTTTGCCTTATCTTGCCTTATCTGGTAGAGCTAAATTTGGAACACTAAACTTCTACACAGAATTGTGAGATTTTGCTCCATTGATTATTTATGGTACTTTATGCAAATGAAATGAAATTATGCCCCTTCCAGGGCATCAAATTTTTAATTTTTGACCAGTTCAAAAGTGTACCACATAAAATTTACGATATTTGTTGTTGAGAGATGCGGATGAGCGCTACGTCATTGACGTTCTGGTTCATCATATTGAATTGCGTTATGCAGGCGAGACCGCCGAGAGCGTTTCCCTTGTTAAAATAATTAGCAATTTCCTAGGTGTTAACTTTTTTTATGACTCGCACTGTAGAGGGTGTAAGTAGCTATGAGTAGTAGGGCTTTAACCCTACGTTGACTGGGGGGGGGGGGGTCAATTTGACCCCCCCCCCTGTAGAAATTTCGCGACAACTCCGAAACCGCGGCAGATATAAAATTTTCCTTTCATGACTTTTCTTTCGAGTCTTACGCATCTTTTAAAACAATTTTTCGAAAATTGGATGTATATTTACAAAGTCACGTGACCTTTTGTCTTCGCATGTCAGCCCGAAAATCGCTCATTATTGTGATTTGTGTACAAAACATATGGAAATGTCATTTTTCTTAAAAAGAGATAAATCATTGGTTATTTAGTCTTGTTTAAAGTTTAGGTGTTTGTTTTGGGGTCAAAATAGTTGAATTGTAGTCATAAATGAAATAAAATACATAAGTTAAAAAAAACAATGAAATACATAATAAATTATCAAAACAAGAGATAACATAAGGAATAACCTGGCTCTTCCAATGTTTTGTGTTGTATTATTATTCCAAATGGCCTAACGAATATATGTAGTGAAAAAGAATGCTTAAATATGAATAATGTATGATTTATGGGAAAAAATGTGAATTGTATGACCTTATTTGCATAAATTACCATAAATATGCAAATGAGTGAATTTTTCAAAAATTGAAATTACCATAGTATTCTATGCATGCAAATTTTCGCGGCGATCGGCCGAGATCTTATGGGGGGGGGGGGGGTCAAATTGACCCCCCCCCCCCCCCCCCCCCCCCCAGTAAAAACCTGGTCTGAAATAGCCCAGTTAAAATAGGGTTAACGGAAAGTATAGATTTTTGAAGTTTTTAAGTACAGGGCAAATAGCAGGGGAGCTTGCAAATAAATGCAAAATATGTCATAGTGTTGCCAATTTGTTTTTTAACTGAGTGCAACTTCAAAAATTAATATTCTTTCTCATTTCTAATCGAAACAAGAGACCAACCTTTGTCATCTCCCATTGAAAGATGTCACTTAAAATGAACCTTTGTGATTGTATTATCATTCTTTGTAGTCTTTAAAATAGTTTTGTTTAAATCTGTGAGATTCTGTTTCCTGCAGTTGCTACGACAAGAAATCACTTTTCATCTTCCCTTTACTTTGAAGGAGAACTATGGAGAATGGAGGAGCAAGAAGAAGGCTGAAAAAGAGATGAAGGAGAAGGAAGAACAAAGTGCTGAAGAAGAGGAAAGAAGAGGCGGAAGATGCATACCTGAAGTGGAACGTAGAGGTCAAGACGAGACCATTTCCCCTAGCTACTCAATTTGGCTATCCTCAGGGCTCTGTCAAAGGTAAACCAGTCAAAGTTACTGCCTTATGCCCCTTTCACAAACCCAACTTAATGGAGCATTATATAAGTGTGTGAATGGGACCACATAAAAACAATGCACATCACTTTTGTGCTGCTATACGATACAAATAATTGCCACAGCATAATCATTTATATTATAAGTTGAGTAAGGAAATCCTTTGATATTTAAAACTTTTAGGGTTTTGCACGCCTTCGACGAAAAAATTCCAAGTATCATTCGTTCTGATTGCAGATCATTCTAAAGGTTTTCCACCTTTTAAATAAGTTGTTTGAAATCTCTAAATGAAATATGAAAACTCCAAGTACCGGTAGTACCTGAAAGAGGATGGCTCTGGCATGGCAACAGATATTGCATGCCATTCCAGCCGCGATTTAGAGATTGCATATATGCGCTGCCGATCGTAGCGCTACCCGCACGCACACAATTGTCAATAGAATTATGACAGTGGTAGCTCAGGAACCGGACAGGGAGCTGAGAGGGCCTAGGCCTAGATGGACAAATCTAGCTCTTTCATGGCCTCTTTGACATTACATGTCATTACATGTCAGTAATAATGTCAAAGAGGCCATGACCGTTTTACAATTGCATATAATGCATTTAAACACATTTGCCATTCAAAAATAAAAAAGGGATGGAATATGATACTTATAATTGAATATCAAACAGTATTATTTCATAAACCATAATCAATGCATTCAGTCATGTGCTGTTTCACAACAATGTACAGGCAGTCAGGCACACACAATGTCTTGTGACTTTTGAATCGGGCCATTTTGTCTTTAATCTGTGCTCATTCAGCCATACAGTGATGAATATCTCTGATTTGCACACAAAATGTACATAACAACTGCAACAATATTGTGGTAAGATGACATCGTGATATATTTAAAGGTACTATGCCACATTTGCAGGCCAAACCAAATGAAATAGTTAAATTTCAACGGCATTTGAAGGATAATACTTATTAAGAACTTCCCTTCAGTGATTGCTGTTTTATTGGCGTGTATCATTCATTTATGAATATTTACGCCATCACTTAGGTAATTGCATTACATTTTTGCAATCACTTAAGTAATAGTGTGATTTTCAAACCCTCGTACCGAATGGTCGTATGTTTTGTGCTGCGCAAAGATTCAATCAGTTTAATTTTGGCCATTACAAGTGTTGGGTTATTGATGTAGACAAATGCTCATGTACCCTTTACAGCTTATTTCATGTATGTTTTTACCAAAGAAAAAAAGAAGTCTGTCAATCACTAAATAGTGTCTGACAGTGCAATCTAGAAGGTAAAACAGGTTTCCTTGCATAATTTGAATATTAGTACACTGCTAACGTTTAAATTTCACAGATAGGACATACATGACATGTTCATAATTCCTGCAAAGTTGTACATAAGGCTGCAAATGGGACATAGTACCTTTAAGAGTTTTAAAATTATGAGTGGTTCTTTAGGGGGGTACCGGTAGAACATTTTTGTGTTCTATTATGTATTTGTAAATTTAGTGTTACCACCTTCAAACAGATTGGCTCATTAAAATCATTTTTCTTTTAGGCAAATTTCAATTTAAAAAAACACGAAAATGCAAAACAAATACGTAATAACTGATATATTTTCACTGTTTTTATCCTTTTTGTTAGGGGGGGGGGGGGGGGGGGGAATGTGCTACTTTTAGTATAGACTGCATCAAATCACCTAAAAATAAGAATGGATTTACACCCTATAAAAAACAACCTCTTCAAAATACACTATAATATCAAACTCTTACACATTCATTTGTGTACATTCTGTTTAGGATCACATTCACTAACTTCTTTGGTATATCGCTCTCACAAAGTAAAAGGCCGTCAAATGTGGTGCTTTGGCGAGTATCTCTAATGACAGTAAACAGGATAGTGTTGAGTTTCTTACCATGTCAAAGTGATTGGTCCAAGGCCACTTATACATTTTGTAGAGATGTTGTGGTCTAGTGGATAAGTCTCCAGACTGTGCACCACAAGGTACAGGGTTCAAATCCCTGCCGCAGCTCTAAGCTTCTTTAGCAAGACATTTATCTACATTTGCCACACTCCACCAAGGTGTACCTGGCCAAATTTATTCCTTGAATGCACCGATAGAGCTGCCAACCATTATGTTTTTCCCAGAAATATTCTTTTTTTTCTCAAAAACTATGTTAGTACGTTTGTTTCTATGTGTGTTGCATATACCGCACGTCAGTCAATTGCCCTTAAATGTTTATCACTACTTCAATAAAAAAAACTACCTACACTGTACTTGTAAATAAAGTATACACCCATGTAGGTCCTAATATGGAAATATCAGCATGAGGACATTTCTGCATTGTAAGTGTTACACAGAGATTTACAGTACTTTTTTTTTTTTGGTCAATAAAAAACGTTAATATGGTAAAAAGCTAGTTTAATATCATCTTTTTTAACATATGTACACTGAATGTTTGCAAGAAATGTTTGCTTTAAAATACAGCACCTTTTAAAATAAGTTTTAAAACATTCAGAGCCTGATTTGAATGAACAGCATTTTGACATAGAAGAATAAAAAATGGCAAGTTACAGATAAACTCCAGTTCTGGTAATGGTGAAAAAGACATTGAAACAGTTTCTATTCAATTTCACACCAATTGTTAAGCAGTACAAATAAACGACTCTAGCTAAAGGAATTTGAATGAAATTGTGTAATTGCAGAAAAAAAAGCAAAATAAATATAGAATTCAAAATTACTGATTATGTCTGTTTAGCTCCCTCTTTTGGCAGCAACTCGATTGGCGATTCATTCACGCCGAAAAGCCAACCCACACACAGGAAATGCTCTACTGAAAACTTCCGCAACACAATCAGTAGTTGTGACTACTTACATTTCTTCAGCTACCGCACTGCACATACAGTGAACTAGTATTCATATTGGGTTACAGGCCCACATAGTTTTCTAAATCTCCAAACGCTCTTTATAGTTAAGGAAACAAACTTACGCTCAAAATGATGTGGGAGAGAGAGAAAGAGAGAGGGGATTTTGTTGGGGGGTGGAGGGGGTTGATGATCAGAAAAATAATTGAATTGCCTCCTTTTTTTTAACACTGCTCTTCAATCTCAAAACTTTATTTGTGAATCGTACCATCCTTTTATTTTGAAGAGGAGTTCTCTCGTGTTTCAATAAATCAACGCATAGACCTACACTCATTTTTTTAATTTTATCAACATACTCCAACGCATAAAAAACAGCCACACCAATGAGTTAGTACACCCTGCACATACATGAAATATATACAGCGATCTAGTTGTTCCATGGGGGCTTTATTTTCTTCTGCGGCACAGATTGGGGCTTTTTTTTTTTAAAGGGTCTTGATTTACAAAGGGTCTTGATTTACAGACTAATAGTTATCGTGTGCTTGCAACGACGTATCGATGACGTAGCAATACATACTATGCACGCATGCACACACAGTACATGTTAAACAGTGTACCAGTATTTCAATATCACGATGCTTTTTTAATTGCTTGGGTTGTGTGTATGTATTACAAAATATTTAATGCTTGTAAGGCTGTAATGCAAGAGTATAGTGTACCATTTCTATAACACCTTGCAAATACATATCATGCAGCATCATGCTGGCCATGCTGCATTACGTATTTGATAAACGTTTTGGACGATACTGTAATTGCATTTCTATCAATGGGATGGATCTTATGACTAGTCTCACGTGCAGACACTATTCAGAAGGGAAAGAACGTACTTCCCATAGGCTCAACACGCACCATGCCCCAATCTGTGCCGCAGAAAAAAATAACGCCTCCCGGCTACACACTGGGAGTCCCTGCTATACCAATGCGTGACGATACATACACAGTCCAGATTCACCTTCCTTTACGCGCTATCCCCCCAAATCACACACGTGCTGCTCGGCGCAAGGGTCAAAAGTTTGCGCTAATTATAGACTGACGTAATGCCCTTGTTTGCTCAATACTAAAGATTGTGTACTATGTAGGTGCAGCAATACGGTAAAAGGGTCGAGGGGTCACTTTCATGTTATTATTATTATATGAAAAGACTGGAAACCGGACCATGCCAGTACATAATTCAGGGTTTGTATCTAATCGCTTCTGGGGATGAAAGCTGCTGCTTCCTTTGGGTCTGCTATATAATAAATTATAAAACGTATCTCACTCCCCCTTGGTTCTGATTTCTATTGGTAAAAAAGTCACTATTATAAAAGACAGTTTTATTTGTGTGTCATGTCTAAGAATAATAATAATAATAATTACAGTGCTTATATAGCGCCTAACACTTACTTTGTCAGAAGTCTCTGAGCGCTCTACAATAATGCAGCATAATTACCCTGGCTTTAGCAGTGCAGCTGTTTCGCGCGCTGCGTTTCAAGGAATAAATTCCTACCAGGTACCCATTTACTTCACCTGGGTGCAGTGTGGCAAATGTAGATCAATGTCTTGCCAAAGGACATTAGTGCAGCGGCGGGACTCGAACCGCGGACCTTGTGATCGACAGTCCGGCGACGTATCCACTCGACCACAACACCTCTACTGCCGAAGGTTGATCTTTATTCGCCATATCATCATATAATATTGTTATTTTATCAAACGATATTTACCTTCATTTGCCATATCATCATTATATCATCCAAATATAACTTGGACCCTGGGTAGAACAGTTGCGCTCTTATGGCACAACTGGGCAGACCTTTCAATCCGTACCATTTACCCACGTATATATTCATTTATGTTACGACATTTATTTATATGTTGATTGTTTTGTTTACGGAACATTATATTCAAATCATCATCATAAAGGACACCGTTTTATCTGTACATGTAAGTCATGTCTAAGAATAATGTCCAATAGCATTCGAAAAAACAAGTTTGTTATAAAAAAAAACGTATCATTTAAAAATTTATTTTTCGGGGGGGGGGGGGGGGGGGAGGATGGGATTGGATATGATCAAAAATGAATGTATCATTTCTTATAATGCTATATAGATCAGAATTCTATTTTGGTTATTATATGGACTCTTTTAGCAAAAATATTTTAAAAAGTTTCTTTTGGCGGGGGAGGGAGCTGGGGGTAGGCCTGTAACAGATGATCGGATCGGGGGCCGATCTTGAGCCGATCAGGGGTGATCGGATAATAATTTCCGATCGCCGATCAATAAAAATGATTGGAAAAAAATCTGCAGAATTTTTTTTTTTTTTTAATGCCGAAAATGCTCAAGTTTTTGGCTATCAAATGCTTTAAAAAAAATTCATAGCTGGGATTATTTTGTCATATGTTATTCTTTGTTTTACCATTCTATCACTTTCTCTTTCTGTCTTTCCTTATGTTATTCTTTGTTGTATCATTCTATCACTTCCTCTCTCTATCTTTCCTTATGTTATTCTTTGTTTCTTCCTTCTATCACCTTCTCTTATGTTATTCTTCGTTTTACCATTCTATCACTTTCTCTTTCTGTCTTTCCTTATGTTATTTTTTGTTTCTTCCTTCTATTACCTTCTCTTATGTTATTCTTTGTTTTACCATTCTATCACTTTCTCTTTCTGTCTTTCCTTATGTTATTCTTTGTTTCTTCCTTCTATCACCTTCTCTTATGTTATTCTTTGTTTTACCATTCTATCACTTTCTCTTTCTGTCTTTCCTTATGTTATTCTTTGTTTCTTTCTTCTATCACCTTCTCTTATGTTATTCTGTGTTTTACCATTCTATCACTTTCTCTTTCTGTCTTTCCTTATGTATTCTTTGTTTCTTCCGTCTATCACCTTCTCCTATGTTATTTTTGTCTCGCCTGCGTAGCAAAAAGCGAGACATAGGCGCCGCTTTTCTGGTGACGGCGACGGCGGCGGCGACGGCGTCAACATCAAAAACTTAACCTAAGGTTAAGTTTTTGAATTTTTGATATAATTTTTCAAGTATAAGTTCTGAGTCAATGAAACTTGGCCTATAGGGTAATCAAGTATCCCCAATCATGTGAGTAGAATTTCAGATCACAAAGTCAAGGTCAAAGGTCATTTCAGGTCAACAGACTTGGACTATGTTGTGGCATCATCAAGATTTTCAAAATGCTTCTTCTTCGTTATTTTTCAATCGATTTTGATTCTGATTGTTTCATATGATAGGGCTAGGAGGGGGATTTAAAACTTCTACACAGAATCGAAACTTCATTATCTATGCTAATTTATGCAAATTTATTTGAAATCACAAAAAATGCTTCTTCTCCTTCATTTCTCGACCGATTTTGATTTGGTTTGCTTTATCTGGTAGAGCTAACTTTGGTACACTAAACTTCTACACCGAAATTTTGAAATTGTTCTCCATTAATTAATAATGGTAATTTATGCAAATTTATTCCAAAAATAACAAAAATTGCTTCTTCTCCCTCATTTCTTGACCGATTTTGATTTGGTTTGCCTTATCTGGTAGAGCTTAATTTGGAACACTAAACTTCTACACAGAATTTTGAGATTTTACTCCATTGATTATTTATGGTACTTTATGCAAATGAAATGAAATTATGTCCCTTCCAGGGCATCAAATTTTTATTTTTTGACCAGTTCAAAAGTGTACCACGATATTTGTTGGTGCGAGATGCGGATGAGCACTACGTCATTGACGTTCTGGTTTATCATATTGAATTGCGTTATGCAGGCGAGACCGCCGAGAGCGTTTCCCTTGTTTGTTTTAATCATTCTATCACTTTCTCTTTCTGTCTTCCCTTATGTTATTCTGTGTAATAATAATAATAATATTTAATTTTTATATAGCACTAAATACAAATATCTCTAAGCGCTTTACAAATATATTATTACCCCGGTCATTGGATTCAGTGCTTACCCGCACACAATGTATCATTCTATTACTTCCTCTTTCTATCTGTCCTAGTGTTATTCTTTGTTTCTTCCTTCTATCACCTTCTCTTATGTTATTCCTTGTTTTACCATTCTATCACTTTCTCTTTCTGTCTTTCCCTATGTTATTCTTTGTTTCTTCCTTCTATCACCTTCTCTTATGTTATTCTTTGTTTTACCATTCTATCACTTTCTCTTTCTGTCTTTCCTTATGTTATTCTTTGTTTCTTCCTTCTATTACCTTCTCTTATGTTATGCTTTGTTAATACCAATCTATCACTTTATCTTTCTTTCTTTCCTTATGTTATTCTTTGTTTTATCATTATATCATTTCCTCTTTCTATCTTACCTTATGTTATCCTTTGTTTATTCTTCTATCACCTTTTCTTATTCTATTTCTTGTTTTATCATTTTAACTTTCTATTTCTGTCATCCTCATGTTATTCTTTGTATCAGATTTTTGCGCACTGTGAATTTATTACCTGTTTAATCACCTGATCTAAAAAAATTGGTCACGTGACCGACGTGAAGGGAACGGACGTGAGCTGCGCAACGTCTCCACGCTCCAGTACCTCGTAGTAGCCGACGTCGGGTGCCCAAATCGAAAGCTCGCTATTAGTGCCCTTTTGTGAGGCAAAAATCCTCATTACTGTCTGTTATGACTTAAGGACGTAGGTCCCCTAGTTGATTAGCATAGTAGCACACACATGCTTTAGCAGGCACGTAAAACAAAATCTCACAAATTAATATTCAATAGAATCTGAGAATGTATACTATTATTTAGATCTATTAAAAATAAATCATTTTGAAAAATCGGTCCATAAATTGGGGTAAAAATAATTATTCCACCATTATGACCAACAGTGTATGTTGGAACACATAGGAAAGTAGTCTGGCACTACATCACATTGACATTACCGATTTAGCCAATTTGAAGGGGCCATACGTATAGTAATCAAGTATCCCCAATCATGTGAGTAGAATTCAGGTCACTAAGTTAAGGTCATTTTAGGTCAACAAACTTTTTTGTGGTATCAACATCAAGATTTTTTTAATTTTTAGCAAATTTTCAAAAGTGTTTGTTCAAATTCCATGTCACAAGGTCAAAGGTTATTTTAGGTCAGTAGCCTTGGATTATGTTTTCACAACTTAATATGAGACTAAATGAATCAATTATTGTTATTTGTTCATGATTCTTAATCAATATTCACTTCAAAATGCTGATTATATTCAGAGGATTTCATTTTTTGGGGCCTGCTAATGGCCCACCCTGCCTATAATAATGTTCCAACTTCAATTTTTCATCATATCGAATTGCGTAATGCAGGCGAGACCGCCGAGAGCGTTTCCCTTGTTTCAACTTGTTTCAACTTAACGATGTTAGAAAGAATACTTTGAAATTTCAAATCGTGCTGCCTCTCAGCAAGTATATCGCGCTAGAGGTCAATACGCATCAGCATGTTTTACTCGCTACATTACTAAAACCATCTCAAAGTCGCAAAAAAAATACACATCTAAAAAATGCACGAAAATAATGGTTAAACGGAGAGAGAAATGCTCAAAATATTTAGAGAGCTTTAATATATTTTGATTTATCATATTCGAAAATTGCCATCGGGGGAGGACCAGGGTAGATCCATGCCAGCAGAAAACTACTAACATGGAACTGTGACAACAGGGCCAGATATACAGCATATACTTACCCCAATTTTAACCCGATTTTCCCCCCAACTGATGATCTGGCCCTGCATGTGAACATGGCGTCACATCCAGTACAAGTGCAGTCTCCTCCCTATATACCTTACGAACAGATAAAGAGTTTTTAGGACAGTTAGTACAACTTATCCCCTCCTCACCAACATTTCTTGTGACTTATGCATAAACATGATGAGCTGATAAATAATCATTGCCTGAACAATTGATTTCCCACCATGCATCTTAATATATGCACAATCAGTGAAAGTTATAACAATCACTTTTCAATGTGTGAATAGATTAAAGACTTTTCAGCTGTTCCTCTATTTAAATATTCAAAGAATGATACTGGCAAGACTTGGTCATGCATGATTTGGTAATGGCATTTAAATGTCTTGGAGTGTACACAATAGAGCAAGGTGTTTCATTGTTATGGAAATCCTCTTTACATGTACAGTATGTGATTATTTGCTTTCTTTGCTTTCCTGTAAGCTCTTCTGTAAGCTCTTCTCTTTCTTCTGGACATTCTAACTATTTCCTTTGATAAATACATCTTTGATTGCTGCCTGCAACACAAGTGTGAAGTTCACATGTGTTATCAATGCTCTCTTCATCAATAAATAGATTCCATGGAATACATTCAATCGTTTTCTGTAAATCTATGTTATCTGCTTTGTGAAATTGATGGAAAACCTTAGGAAGCAACTGTGGCACACGACTACAGTCCAATTCAAATGGAACAGAGTTATGAATATGGAAACCACTGCATAAAATGATGGATTTGAAAGAAGAAATATGTGGGGTGATAAGAACAAAGGACTTATTTAGTGCATCACTGACGGTAGCATTAGATGATGGGGGACAATAGCATACACCCAAAAAGAGCTTGCCTTCGTTTCATGGTAAACTTAATTGAATCTATAACAACTCGCAGCTGGGAATCTCAAACTCGGGGCGGTGAATCGTTTTCATGCAAAAAGTACACCTCCTCCGTTGTGATTGCGGTCTTTACGAATTTCACCCATCGCAGGAATCAGAGTTCATCCATCTATTTCATCGGAAGTAACTCTCACTTTCAGGTCATTCAGTTTATTACCAAGGGAACAGGCATTTAGTAGTAGACAATTGAGTGTATGACGTAACGAATTTGAATGTTCAGGTCCCAGATTACGCTCCACGTCACCAGACATGAACAATTTTTTAAAAGTGGAGTATATGATGTTAATTGAAAGGTGGAAATATCATTGTTTCAAAGATATCTAGTTTTAAATATCAACCTTTGGGTAGTTGCTTAAAACTCAGCTCAGTTCAGTGGTTGTTGTGGATGCATAAATGTGCAAGAAAGCTGCAATGCAAAGAGTACAAAGTACGTACCGTAGCGCCATTTTCAAATGAGAAGATACAGGGTAAGTTGATATGTTGCTGGGTGTTAATCCATGTGTAATGTGTTTCCTTATACAATGCAGGTAGTCTGGCTTTGGTTCTGCGGACTTTCAAAGTTTCCCATTTTAGATTTTCCAGCATCTTTGTAACACTTGATTCCCTGTCATAGTCCCTCGTTGTGAATGTCTAGTTTTTCCTGGTCTGACTTATGCTGTGGGTCCCATATACTGTACATGTAACTGCATAGAACTCTAATTTTGGCCTACATGTAATTTTATGAAGTTTGGTCAATATGGGTAGCCCAACCGAGTCCCTTTGAATTCAGGTAGGGGTGGTGTTGCACTTTTTCCAGGGTGACGTTACCCAACCTGTACTTGGTTTGAACTGGTTTCTTTTTATGGGTTATTTAATTTGAAAACTGTGGCTGCAATTGCTGCTGTATTAAAAACTGTTCTATTGATTCTCAACATTTCAACACCACTGTTCAAAACTCAACTGATTTCACTAAAAATCGGTACCTTAGTGACAATTTATGACACCTGAATAGCAGTAAAATACAATTTTTGTCTCGCCTGCGTAGCAAAAAAAGCGAGACATAGGCGCCGCTTTTCCGGTGGCGGCAACATTAAAAACATGACCTAGGGTTAACCCTAAAAAGGCCGGGCTATTTGAGGTCTTAGTACGGCCGGGGGGGGGGGGGGGGGGGGGGGCGTGAAGCGGCCGATCTCCGCGAAAATTTGCACGCATGTCAAGTGAAGTGTATAGAATACTATGATAATTTCAATTTTTTGAAAAATTCACTCATTTGCATATTTATGGTAATTTATGCATCTATTCATCTTTAAGCATTCTTTTTCACTACATATATTCGTTAGACCATTATGAATAATAATACGACAACAAAATTTGGAAGAGCCAGCTTATTCCTTATGTTATCTCTTGTTTTGATAATTTCTTATGTATTACGGTACATTGTTTTTTTAACTTATGTAATTTATTGTTTTTGTTGTTTCATTTCATTTCTTACTACAATTCAACTATTTGGACTCCCAAAACAACCACCTAAACTTGAAACGAGACCCAATAACCCCCGTTTGATCTATTTTTAGGAAAAATGACTTTTCCTTATGTTTTGTACACAAATCACGAAAGTGAGCAATTTTCGGGGTGACATGCAAAGACAAAAGGTCATGTGACCTTGTAACCGTAGGTCCGATTTTCAAAAAAATTCTTATAAAAGTTGTGCAAGACTCGAAAAAAAGTCAGCTAGCGTCGGGGCGCCATCCATATGCGTTTTCGAAAAATCGTGGAGGGGAGGGGCCATGATGCCCCCACCGGCCTTATTAGAGTTAAGTTTTTGAATTTTTGATATAATTTTGAAAGTATAAGTCCTTAGTCAATGAAACTTGGACTATAGGGTTATCAAGTATCCCCAATCATGCGAGTTGAATTTCAGGTCACAAAATCAAGGTCAAAGGTCATTTCAGGTCAACAGACTTAGACTATGTTGTGGCATCATTATCGGGAACTTAACCTAAGCTTAAGTTTTTGAATTGTTGACTAGCCCTCTTGCAGACGGTTAATTTCCATACTCTACGTATTATACATATGGGAAGGGGAGGGGGGAGGGGGGGGGGGGGGGGTGGCAGGGCGCCTTTGACTACATCGCTAGCGCTCAGAGAAAATATAACTGTTTGGAATGAAGAATGATGACAATGGTCAAGTTTGTTACATGTACATGTTGTAACAAATTCAAGAACACTGATGAAGTGTGTAATTCATTTTAAAAGAATGATAACCAACTATTAAAGAATGATAACAATTTAGTGAATTGGCGTAATGCTTTACAAGGTTTGATATTTTATTGCAACTCTGTTGATGACATTATCTTAATTAATTAGTTTTGAATCGGGTGCTAGCTTTTGTGGATTGAAATTGTAGTATGAAATTATCTGACAAGGTTTGTAATTAATTTTAAAAGAATGATAACCAGTGCTCCCTCTAAGGCTCTACATTAATGTCACAAAATTGGCTCAACAGAAATATGAGATAGGGGAATGATTTACAAATTCTGGTGTGAAATATTATTGAAACGCTGTTGACAAAATGATAGCTATATTAAGCTCTCTTTATATAATTAGTTTAGATTTTGATGGTTGGTTTTATGGACTGAAATCATTATAAATAAATATTCATGTGTTATTAGTACCACTTAAGTGTTTTGGAATTGTTTGAATGCTTAAATGTAACCATCCACGACGAACAGGTTGTAATGTTGCAATTTTCAATCGATTTTGATGAAACCTGCATAAAATTAGCTTTGAAATAATGTATTGCATGTGGTATTTGCTTGGTTAATAGGCCCTCACAATAGTCAATAAAACAATTGAATAT
Organism: Strongylocentrotus droebachiensis; assembly: GCA_035222895.1. NCBI lineage: Eukaryota > Metazoa > Echinodermata > Echinoidea > Camarodonta > Strongylocentrotidae > Strongylocentrotus > Strongylocentrotus droebachiensis. Next base: position 83,743 of record JAVYIG010002503.1, on the reverse strand, counting down.
CCTTTGTTTCCTATTGAATACTGTGGAGTTTTTATGCCTCCGTTACGAAGTAGCCGGAGGCATTATGTTTTCGGGTTGTACGTCCGTACGTCCCGTTCTCGTGATCGCGTTATCTGAAGAACCGATTGATGGATTCCTGCCAAACTTTGGTCATGTATGTATCTTGCAGAGCCGATAAACTGATTAGATTTTGGGGTCACGAGATCAAAGGTCAAAGGTCACAGGGCTCATTATGTATGCAAAAACAGCTCGTGATCGCGTTATCTGAAGAACCGATTGATGGATTCCTGCCAAACTTTGGTCATGTATGTATCTTGCAGAGCCAATGAACTGATTAGATTTTGGGGTCACGAGGTCAAAGGTCAAAGGTCACAGGGCTCATTATGTATGGAAAAACAGCTTGTGATCTCGTTATCTCAAGAACCGATCGATGGATTCCTGCCAAACTTAGGTCATGTATGTTACTTGCAGAGCCGATGAATTGATTAGATTTTGTGGTCATGAGGTCAAGGTCAAAGGTCATATGGCTCATTATATAGGCAAAAATAGCTTGTGATCGCATTATCATTAGAACAGATTGATGGATTCCTGCCAAACTTAGATCATGTATGTATCTTGCAGAGCCAATGAACTGAGTAGATTATTGGGTCATGAGGTCAAAGTTCAAAGGTCATGGGCTCATTATATATGCAAAAATAGCTTGTGAAGGCATTCTCATTAGAACTGACAGATGGATTACTATTTAACTCAGGACATCTTGCAGAGCCAATGAACTGAGTAGATTTTAGGGTCATGAGGTCAAAGATCAAAGGGTCATATATGTATATGAGAAATTGCTTGTAATCACAATATTCTGAGAACCTGTTAATGGATTACAATTGAACTTGAATTTGAAAAATTTCTTCTGTTTTGGTTTCTAAAATTGCTCTATGACGGAGCCATCATTTTCGACTGCGCGCAGTTGAAGTTCCATCTAGTTGAATTTCTCATCAGTCTGACTGACTTAAATCTGACAAATAACCAAACTAAAAATTTACATCACTTCAAATGGCCAAGAATTGGTAGATTAAAAGTCCTTCTAAATTCCGTTTGGCAGTGTGAAGTAGGTAAATGCCCTTCTGTACCACCACTTTGAAAGTCTGTTGCATACAAGAAAGCATTATTCCACTGCGCCAATCCTAGTTTATTCCTCTTTAAACACTGGACAAGAGGCCTTGGAAGCAACACCTCATGAGCAATGCACCTAAAAATTATAGTATCAGAAATGGTATAAGTCCTTATAAAGTAAGCTCTCATTCTTGTGTCCCTGTGAAATGATACCCCACAATGTTGTCCATTGATGCAAACTTCACAGTGCAATATATACTATTCCTTCTTTTATTCAGGAAAAGATATTATGATTATTTATCATCCGCTATTGAGTACAATTTACAACATTTTTCAATCTTGGGTAGATTTATGGCGTGAATGGCATGCAAGTTTTGCAATATCCATCTTTTACAGGCACGTTATAAGATATACTGATAAAACATTTTAAAGGAAAAGAGATCCCCATATGCAAGTATTACTACTTCTTCTGCTATAATTGTTCTGCAGGTCATGTCAATTTCTCTGACGAAGTGACGGCTGCTTTCAGGATCTCTGATGGAGTGGTGGTCTTTGTGGACGCTGCCGAGGGCGTGATGCTCAACACAGAGAGGGTGATCAAACACGCCGTGCAGGAGAAGCTGGCCGTCACCATCTGCATCAACAAGTTTGACAGATTGGTCTTGGAGCTGAAACTGCCTCCTACGGATGCCTACTACAAGCTGAGGCACATTGTGGATGAGATCAATGGCTTGCTAAGGTATGGTGGTGGTGGGGATGGTGGTGATGGAGGTTGTGGTGGTGCTGAAGATGGTGATGATGATGATGATAATGATGATGATTATGATGATGATAATGATGATGATAATGATGATGAAAATGATGATTATGATGATAATGATGATTATGATGATGATAATAATGATGATAATAATGATGATGATAATGGTGATGAGGATGATGGTGATTATGATAATGATGATGATGATGATGGTGATTATGATTATGATGATGATAATAATGATGATAATGGTGATGAGGATGATGGTGATTATGATGATGATTATGATGATGATGATGGTGATTATGATGATAATGATGGTGATAATGATGGTGATTATGATGATAATGGTGATAATGATTATGATATAATGGTGATGATGATCATGATGATGATAATGATGGTGATTATGATAATGGTGATTATGATGATAATGATGATGATTATGATGATGATAATTGATAATGATGGTGATTATGATGATAATGATGATGATAATGATGATTATGATGATGATGATAATGATGACAATGGTGATAATGATGGTGATAATGATGATAATAATGATGATAATGGTGATAATGATGATTATGATGATAATGATGATGATTATGATGATGGTGATAATGATGATACTGATAATGATGGTGATTATGATAATGGTGATTATGGTGATTATGGTGATAATGATGATTATGATAATAATGGTGATAATGATGATGATTATGATGATGATAATGATGGTGATTATGATAATGGTGATAATGATGATTATGATGATGATAATAATCATGATGATAATGGTGATGAGGATGATGGTGATTATGATGATAATGATGATGATGATGGTGATTATGATTATGATGATGATAATAATGATGATAATGGTGATGAGGATGATGGTGATGATCATGATGATTATGATGATGATGGTGATTATGATGATAATGATGGTGATTATGATGGTGATTATGATGATAATGGTGATAATGATTATGATATAATGGTGATGATGATTATGATGATGATAATAATGGTGATTATGATAATGGTGATTATGATGATAATGATGATGATTATGATGATGATAATGATGATGATAATGATGATAATAATGATGATGATAATGGTGATAATGATGATTATGATGATTATGATGATAATGATGATGATTATGATGATGGTGATGATGATAATGATGATAATGATGGTGATGATGATAATGATGATGATGATAATGATGATAATGATGGTGATTATGATGATAATGATGATTATGATGATGATAATGATGATTATGATGATGATAATGATGACAATGGTGATAATGATGGTGATAATGATGATAATAATGATGATGATAATGGTGATAATGATGATTATGATGATTATGATGATGATGGTGATAATGATGATAATGATGATAATGATGGTGATTATGATAATGGTGATTATGGTGATTATGGTGATTATGATGATAATGATGATTATGATAATAATGGTGATAATGATGATGATTATGATGATGATAATGATGGTGATTATGATAATGGTGATAATGATGATGATTATGATGATGATAATAATAATGATGATAATGGTGATGAGGATGATGGTGATTATGATGATCATGATGATGATTATGATGATGGTGATTATGATGATAATGATGGTGATTATGATGGTGGTTATGATGATAATGGTGATAATGATTATGATATAATGGTGATGATGATTATGATGATGATAATGATGGTGATTATGATAATGGTGATTATGATGATAATGATGATGATTATGATGATGATAATGATGATGATAATGATGATGATGATAATGATGATAATGATGGTGATTATGATGATAATGATGATGATTATGATGATAATGATGATTATGATGATGATGATAATGATGACAATGGTGATAATGATGGTGATAATGATGATAATAATGATGATGATAATGGTGATAATGATGATTATGATGATTATGATGATGATGATGATTATGATGATGGTGATAATGATGATAATGATGATAATGATGGTGATTATGGTGATTATGGTGATAATGATGATGATTATGATAATGATGATGATAATGATGATAATGATGGTGATTATGATGATAATGATGATGATTATGATGATAATGATGATGATAATGATGATGATAATGATAATGATGGTGATTATGATGATAATGATGATGATTATATATGATAATGATGATTATGATGATGATGATGATGACAATGGTGATAATGATGGTGATAATGATGATAATAATGATGATAATAATGATGATGATAATGGTGATAATGATGATTATGATGATTATGATGATAATGATGATGATTATGATGATGGTGATAATGATGATAATGATGATAATGATGGTGATTATGGTGATTATGGTGATAATGATGATGATTATGATGATAATGATGATGATAATGATGGTGATTATGATGATAATGATGATGATTATGATGATAATGATGATGATAATGATGATGATAATGATAATGATGGTGATTATGATGATTATGATGATGATTATGATGATGATAATGATGATTATGATGATGATGATAATGATGACAATGGTGATAATGATGATAATGGTGATGATGATAATCTAGATGATAATGATGCTGGTTTTCATTATAGTGTCTGTGATAGTGGCTTTAGTCATGTTGCATGTTTTGTGAGGATGCTTGTGTTTTGGTGATGATGGTAATGAAGACCATGAAGATGATTATTAAGATGCTTTTAATTATCGAATATGTGGTGATATATGAACCCTCTCCCCCTCCCTCATCCCCCTCCCCGTACATCACAAAGATATTCCACCCCCAATACTCGAGCTACGACCAAACAGCTCATAACCACTCTCTTTCTCCTCACCAGCGTGTACACCGATGAGGCTGATCAGAAGATCGTATCTCCTCTCCTTGGTAATGTTTGCTTCGCGAGCTCCCAGTACAGCGTCTGCTTTACCCTGTCATTGTTTGCCATGATCTACACCGATACCTACGGGGAGATATCTACTTCAGCCAGAAAACGTGAGTTTCAAGAACACTTAATGCTCTCTCATTTCTCTCATCACTTAAATTACCAAGAAAATTACACATTACTAAAAAAATTAACATATTACATTAAAGCTTGCGTTAGCGACCACCTCTTCATAAAGACTACTTATCATGTGTCCTTCAGAATTATATTCTATTGGAACTTAAGAACACATGCCTATTCAAATGGCTTTTCTTGTTTTCCTTGTGCAGTCTTATAGCGTTTACACTGCAGTAGTAATTAATTATTATTTTGCATCATTCGGAGGCTAGAATTGTGATAATGTCCCTCTTTTCGATCTGGAATCTCCCCCATCACGTTGCTTTTCTCTCTCTCTCTCTCTTTGTTTTCCTGCAGGAGAAAGTTCACCAGGAAGCCTCCAGTCAGCACATCACAAAGGAGCTTCATAGAGTTCATCCTGGAACCAATGTACAATCTCTTTGCTCAGGTATGTTCCTACTCTCTATTTTATTAGTTACACTAAATGGGACCAGTTTCCAAACAACATTTTGCCTTGCATATGTTTGTGATTTGATGCATGGAATTCAACTTCTTTGTAGGCCTATATATTAAATCATATTTATCTCCATATCTTTTTAATCTTTTCCAATTTGAATGTCTTATAGGGTTCATTGGGAATTTTGTCACTTCATACGATTTACATTTTATGATTTTTTTTAAATATTTATTTATTTATTTATTTATTTATTTTTTATTTTTTTGTTTGGGGGGGGGGGGTGATTGGTCCCCTTCAGTGCAGCTATTTAAAATCTTGAGTGGTAACCCTTTTTTGTCTCTTTGTTGTGCACTGTACATGCTGCAGGTTGTTGGAGATGTTGATTCCACTCTCCCTGGTGTACTGGATGAGTTGAGTATTCACCTAACCAAGGAAAGAGATGAGACTCAACATCAGACCACTTCTCAAACTCATCTGCAGAAAATTCTTTGGAGATTTCACAGGTAAGGATATTATTCACACATTCGGAATATTTCAAGTTTTATTCCACTCGAAACATAGCAATTGTAAAAGCATATACAAATAGGCCTGAGTCATTAAGGGTTTTCTTGTAAACTGAGGCGGAATGGCAGGAAACCAAATGGGCCCCAATTCCCTCATCAATTTTTACATGTGGGAAAACAGCAGTGATTTTGCATTGACTTTGGACATACTTAAAACTTGGGTTGTGCAGGTCGGAAAGGGAGCTATAATTTCACTCTTTACACTAGTTGAAATTTCAACCCACAGTTCATATACTGATGAATTGTGATTGTAGTTATATGACTGCGATCGCAAATGACACACATGACCATAAAGTGCTATAAAATTGAAATTCCTTCCATGTTCACCCTTAAGTAGTGAGACATAATGTGTAATCATGTTTTCAAATAACTGAACATGGGAAACGCCCATATGATGTGTTTTTCCTCATATTTTGTGGAGATGTTTCCAAATCACATACGGATCATGACCATGTACCAAGCCAGAGTGTGTACATAGTACAAAAGAAAGGAAATTTAAAATTTGTAATTGATCTTTTGATGTGCCATATTTTTTGTAGGATTTGTGGAAATGTTCCTGTAAGTATATCACATACTATCACCATAATGTAGTGAGCCAGAGTGTGGAAATAATTTTTGAAATAACAGAAAATTGGTCATCGTGATTTGATGTGCCACAATTCTTGCCACATTTGTAGACATGTGTGTAAATCACATATCAACACCAAATTCACCGTCATGAAAGATTGGTAATTGCATTATTATAGTGGGAGTGTCGTGGCCGAGTGGTTTAACGCGCTTGACTGGAGATGCGAAGATCGAGCGTTCGAATCCCGACACGGCACTAATATCCTTTGGCGAGATATTAACCTGCACTTGCTACTCTCCACCCAGTTGTTAAATGGGTACCCGGTAGGATGCGACCGTCATTGTTGGTCAAACAGTTTTTAGGCGTCAAGTAACGCCTGGCTGGAATACTCCCCAGGGAGTGGAGATTATGCACACAGTGTGTGCGGGCAAGCACTGAATCTAATGACCGGGGTAATAGTATATCTGTAAAGCGCTTAGAGACATTGTATTAAGCGCTGTATAACAGAATATTATCATTATTATTATAATTATTGATGTGACCTATTTTTTGCAGGGTTTGTGGAGATGTGCGTGAATCACATACCATCGCCAGCGGACAATGCTAAGAGCAAGGTGGAACACTGCTACACAGGACCAGTTGATTCAGATCTTGGTGATGCCATGATTGACTGCGATTCAGAGGTAAATAATTTGTGTTTCAAAGGAGATTCATGTATAAATTTTGAAGTTCCTTTTTCTTTTTTGTTGTTGCTGTAATATGGCCGCTACTTTGTTACATTGCACACGATTAATATTTTAGGATTGCTTGTGAAAAGTAAATTTTATTGTATAGAGATATCAACTGCTTTGAGAGGCCTAACAGCTAGACCTTGAATATTAAAGCAATCAATATGTCTTTTATATGCCGAATTGAAACAAAAATCTACCAAGAATTCTTACCTTATCCTTTTATTGAGTAAAGATTGGTTAAAACATCACAGAAAATCTCAGAAACTGTCTGTTAATCTTCGCTGGAAAAATGACTGAAAGTTTAAATCATTTGGAAATCGCGGACAAAAATCACTGTATGGTGTCCGCGCTCACACAAAGACAATTTTAACATGCAAACCAATGGGGAGCGCATCATGAGGGCATTTTTTAAAAAGACTATTGACCGGTAGGCGGGTATGAGGGCACTTTTCAAAAGACTATTGACTGGTAGGCGGGTATGAGGGAAATGGCTAAATTCACGACTGCAATATCGACCAATCAGATGGCTAGATTTCTAAAGAGAGGTATATAATTACCGATAATCTCATTTCCAGGCCCCCTTGATGCTGCACACTACTAAGATGTACAGCACAGAGGACGGGGTGAGCTTCCACGCCTTTGGACGGGTGATGAGCGGAACCATCCATGCCAACCAAGAGGTCCGGGTCTTAGGAGAGAACTACACCTTGGAAGACGAGGAGGACTCCAGGATCACCATGGTGGGAAGGCTTTGGATCTCAGAAGCAAGGTGGGTCAAAGGTCAAGGGTTTAATGGTCAATTGGGGTATGTGAAGGTGTTACAGATATAGAGAGGTTTAGGGACCACCCATACCAACCAAGAGGTCATATCCTCAGAGAAAACTACACTTTAGAAGATGAGGACTCCAGGATCACCATGGTAGGAAGGCTCTTGATCTCAGAGACAAGGTGGGTCAAAGGTCAGAGGTTAAAAGTAGTTAAAAGGTCAATGGGGGTATGTGAAGGTGTTACAGATATAGAGAGGTTTAGGGACCATCCATACCAACCAAGAGGTCGTGTCCTCAGAGAGAACTACATCTTAGAAAATGAGGAGGTTTAAACGATCACCATGGACTACAGTTAACAACTACATTACTCATTCCCTTATCAAGTTTTGTCATTTTTAAGAATGTGGAAATTGATTTAGTTCTTATTTATGTTTATTGAGAATGTGACTTATTAAAGTTTACATCTAAAAGTGTTCATCAAAGGCCATAGTTCAACCAGTCTACATTTCATTCTTGAGTTAAGAAAAACATAGAATTCACAAGAGGTGTGAATAAATTAGTTGTTAACTGTAGATAATTTAAGGGCAATCCAACGTTTGTAATAAGTTCATTTTTATGAAAGCAGAAAAATAAGATAAACAGAATGGCGCAGCATGGAGACCTAGAAAATTGAATCCCAAATTAGATCAGCTTGACTGAAATACCACATTTTCCCTTTGACTTTGATGGACATGTAGCTTTAGAGCATAGACATACAAATGATGTGAGAAGAGATGACTTGTATCTGTTTCAATGATGAAATAAATAGGGAAAACAAAATCCTGACCCCTTAAAGATATTTCAAAGTATTTGGAAATTCTGAAAATGGACTGGAGAGTGATTCTCTTTAATGCATTTAGATGCCACTGTCGGTACATGTATATTTTAAGCAATAGAAAATTAAGTAATTTGGATATTCCATGACTTCATCTTTTGATGTGCCAGCAGGTAACTGGGTGCTAATTGAAGGAGTGGACGAACCAATCGTCAAGACGGCCACCATCACAGAAAGCAGAGGATTGGATGAGGTAAGATCATGTAGAATCAGGCAAACTCTGGCCATTCTTGAAACAAAGGCGAGTGGTTTAAGCACTTAATTTGGAATGCAAAGGTTGTTGGTACGATCCTCAACATGGCACTAATGTCCTTAGGCACGGCATTAATCTATATTTGCTACTCCGTACCCAGGAGAGAAATGAGGTCGTGGTAGGATGACAAATGTCTTTGTGTTAGTTATTGCCATATGCCCTCACGGTGACCATATGGTAGGAATACTCCTCACGGAGTGGAGATGGTGCACATTGTGCGTGAATGAATCAGATATGACCGGGGTAGTAATACATGTATCTATAAATCTCTTAGAGACAGTGTTTTGTATTAAGCGCTATATAAATCCAGATTATTATTATAATTTGATTTTTAAATTTTTTATTGCACTATTTGTACAAGCCAGAAGTAAATGAAATTGTTGACTGAGCATATTTAGGTATGTATTATTAGTGATACTTCCAATTTTTTAGGAGTTTATTTAGTAGGTGTATGATGAAAAATATATTCAAGAGACTCCAGACCTGCTTTGCCCAATTTGATGAAAACTGTAAAATCAGAAACTGACACACTTTCACAATAGTTTCCTGCTGCTAATATGGCTAGTATTAGCAGTTTGCAAAACTTCCATGGTGTAAAAGTGTCTGGTTTTACAGTGTGTTAATGTGTTTTACTCATCTGGTTTGTTCAGACTATTAACATCTATGATCAATACTCTCAATGTTCCTGAAGGTGTATATTTTCCGACCTCTGAAGTTCAACACGACGTCAGTCATCAAGATAGCATGTGAACCAGTCAATCCCTCGGAGTTACCTAAGATGCTGGATGGACTAAGGAAAGTCAACAAAAGCTACCCACTCATCACAACAAAGGTATCATGCAGCGCTCTTTAATAATCTCTGTTGATTAATTGATATGTTTTGATTTGGTGTGAAAGGTATTTGTCAATGCCCCCAGCATGAATGAAAGAGTAAATTAATGAGCAAGTGAAACGAATGAAGAAAACAACTAAAGCTACCCCTTATTTCAACAAAGGTACAATTTAGCTCAGAAATCACAAGTCCATTTTGACTCATTGGATGTGATTTGATTTTGATATAACATGTACACCCCATCCTGCAATGATAAAAGATCGAATGAAAGAATTAATGAATGAAGGAATAGATGAGCAAACAATGTAAACAAAGCTACAATTAATTACTTACAAGGTATATAGTAAGCAAATATAAATCGACTACGAGGGTAATGGTACAAACTATCATCGCCGAGGTGATCTCGGGGCTACTATCATCCCGAGCCGCAAGGTGAAGACAAAAAAAAAAAAAGATTAAAAGAAAGAAAGAAAAGGAAGGCAAGATAGGAGGGAAAATAGATGCTTAGATCCCCTCCTACATGCTCCACTTAAACGATGGTCTTGTGAAATTGCATTTCATCTACTTGAGAATGGTGCCTGACTGATTTTTAGAATCACTGTCGTTTTTCAGCAAATATGTAGAGGTTGTTTCACAGTTAGCTGTAGATGACGGGTTAATATCCTGCTTTTTGGTGTTTTCTGTACATGATCCAAATGCGCTCTTAAAGATGTTCATGAGTGGGTATATTGTATATAGTCGCTCGTAAAGTAGGCAACTTGGCGATCACTACATAACTACATCTTTAAAAAGAGTTTGAGAACAGTGCAATCCTTTGAAGAACTCGTGTATCATTTACAAATATTCTGTAATATACAACCTGACCTTTGACCTTCATTGCAGACATCAAAGTAGCAGATCCTGTTGTGGCTTTCTGTGAGACGGTCGTGGAAACATCTTCTCTCAAATGCTTCGCTGAAACTCCTAACAAGAAGTAAGTCAAACAGATTGCATATGTGTGCATGTAGTAGGTTGGTTTGTTGGTGTGTTTTACTTGACAGCTGGGAAAGCATTTGTGTGATTGTACACTGTATGCAACCAGGGGGCTGACGGCTGTAAGTCCTCTCTGAGGGGCTTGGTATAATGAGGATTAATGCCTTGACTAGTGCATTAACTTAGTTTTGAACTTGGACCTTGCGGTTCTGAGTCCACTGCATTACCTCTGGCCCTCCTAATGCTTAAAGATAATAACAATCCTGGCCATCATCATAATCATTTTTTGAAGTCAGCATTTTCCCTCGAACAAGGGGTTACTGACTTTTACGCCGTGATGACACTCCCTCCCGCCACTTTTTCTTGTCTCAGGCATCCTCCTCATTTAGACCAATCTTACTGCTTTCTTTTTTATGCCTCCGTTACGAAGTAGCCGGAGGCATTATGTTTTTGGGTTGTCTGTCCGTCCGTACGTACGTCTGTACGTCTGTACGTACGTCTGTACATACGTACGTCCCGTTCTTGTGATCGCGTTATCTGAAGAACCGATTGATGGATTCCTGCCAAAATTAGGTCATGTATGTTACTTGCAGAGCCAATGAACTGAGTAGATTCTTGGTTCATAAGGTCAAAGGTCATGGGCTCATTATGTATGCAAAAATAGCTTGTGAACGTATTCTCATTAGAACTGACAGATGGATTACTATTGAACTCAGGACATCTTGCAGAGCCAATGAACTGATTAGATTTTAGGGTCATGAGGTCAAAGATCAAAGGGTCATATTCTATGCGCAATAAATAAAGATGATAAACATAAACCGATGGCGCGAACAGGTAGAGAAGATCAAGCGCAACATAATGATGCCACTTAGAAGACCATAGCATTCTATGCGCAATAAATAAAGATGATAAACATAAACCGATGGCGCGAACAGGTAGAGAAGCTCAAGCGCATTATAATGATACCACTTGGGAGACCATAGCATTCTTTTTAAGAAAGATATTTGCAAATGTAAAAAATGCTTCAAATGACTCTTTTATTGCGCTATATGACAGTATATACGCGATTTAATCGTTTTCAACATTGCGCAATAAATAAAGATGAAAAACATAAACCGATGGCGCGAACAGGTAGAGAAGATCAAGCGCAACATAATGATACCACTTAGAAGACCATAGCATTCTATGCGCAATAAATAAAGATGAAAAACATAAACCGATGGCGCGAACAGGTAGAGAAGATCAAGCGCAACATAATGATACCACTTAGAAGACCATAGCATTCTATGCGCGATAAATAAAGATGATAAACATAAACCGATGGCGCGAACAGGTAGAGAAGCTCAAGCGCATTATAATGATACCACTTGGGAGACCATAGCATTCTTTTTAAGAAAGATATTTGCAAATGTAAAAAATGCTTCAAATGACTCTTTTATTGCGCTATATGACAGTATATACGCGATTTAATCGTTTTCAACATTGCGCAATAAATAAAGATGAAAAACATAAACCGATGGCGCGAACAGGTAGAGAAGATCAAGCGCATCAGAATGATACCACTTAGAAGACCATAGCATTCTATGCGCAATAAATAAAGATGAAAAACATGAACCGATGGCGCGAACAGGTAGAGAAGATCAAGCGCAACATAATGATACCACTTAGAAGACCATAGCATTCTATGCGCAATAAATAAAGATGATAAACATAAACCGATGGCGCGAACAGGTAGAGAAGCTCAAGCGCATTATAATGATACCACTTGGGAGACCATAGCATTCTTTTTAAGAAAGATATTTGAAAATGTAAAAAATGCTTCAAATAACTCTTTTATTGCGCTATATGACAGTATATACGCGATTTAATCGTTTTCAACATTGCGCAATAAATAAAGATGAAAAACATAAACCGATGGCGCGAACAGGTAGAGAAGATCAAGCGCATCATAATGATACCACTTAGAAGACCATAGCATTCTATGCGCAATAAATAAAGATGAAAAACATAAACCGATGGCGCGAACAGGTAGAGAAGATCAAGCGCAACATAATGATACCACTTAGAAGACCATAGCATTCTATGCGCAATAAATAAAGATGATAAACATAAACCGATGGCGCGAACAGGTAGAGAAGCTCAAGCGCATTATAATGATACCACTTGGGAGACCATAGCATTCTTTTTAAGAAAGATATTTGCAAATGTAAAAAATGCTTCAAATGACTCTTTTATTGCGCTATATGACAGTATATACGCGATTTAATCGTTTTCAACGTTGCGCAATAAATAAAGATGAAAAACATAAACCGATGGCGCGAACAGGTAGAGAAGATCAAGCGCAACATAATGATACCACTTAGAAGACCATAGCATTCTATGCGCAATAAATAAAGATGAAAAACATAAACCGATGGCGTGAACAGGTAGAGAAGATCAAGCGCAACATAATGATACCACTTAGAAGACCATAGCATTCTATGCGCAATAAATAAAGATGAAAAACATAAACCGATGGCGCGAACAGGTAGAGAAGATCAAGCGCAACATAATGATACCACTTAGAAGACCATAGCATTCTATGCGCAATAAATAAAGATGAAAAACATAAACCGATGGCGCGAACAGGTAGAGAAGATCAAGCGCAACATAATGATACCACTTAGAAGACCATAGCATTCTATGCGCAATAAATAAAGATGATAATCATAAACCGATGGCGCGAACAGGTAGAGAAGCTCAAGCGCATTATAATGATACCACTTGGGAGACCATAGCATTCTTTTTAAGAAAGATATTTGCAAATGTAAAAAATGCTTCAAATGACTCTTTTATTGCGCTATATGACAGTATATACGCGATTTAATCGTTTTCAACATTGCGCAATAAATAAAGATGAAAAACATAAACCGATGGCGCAAACAGGTAGAGAAGATCAAGCGCATCATAATGATTCCACTTAGAAGACCATAGCATTCTATGCGCAATAAATAAAGATGAAAAACATAAACCGATGGCGCGAACAGGTAGAGAAGATCAAGCGCAACATAATGATACCACTTAGAAGACCATAGCATTCTATGCGCAATAAATAAAGATGATAAACATAAACCGATGGCGCGAACAGGTAGAGAAGCTCAAGCGCATTATAATGATACCACTTGGGAGACCATAGCATTCTTTTTAAGAAAGATATTTGCAAATGTAAAAAATGCTTCAAATGACTCTTTTATTGCGCTATATGACAGTATATACGCGATTTAATCGTTTTCAACATTGCGCAATAAATAAAGATGAAAAACATAAACCGATGGCGCGAACAGGTAGAGAAGATCAAGCGCAACATAATGATACCACTTAGAAGACCATAGCATTCTATGCGCAATAAATAAAGATGAAAAACATAAACCGATGGCGCGAACAGGTAGAGAAGATCAAGCGCAACATAATGATACCACTTAGAAGACCATAGCATTCTATGCGCAATAAATAAAGATGATAAACATAAACCGATGGCGCGAACAGGTAGAGAAGCTCAAGCGCATTATAATGATACCACTTGGGAGACCATAGCATTCTTTTTAAGAAAGATATTTGCAAATGTAAAAAATGCTTCAAATGACTCTTTTATTGCGCTATATGACAGTATATACGCGATTTAATCGTTTTCAACATTGCGCAATAAATAAAGATGAAAAACATAAACCGATGGCGCGAACAGGTAGAGAAGATCAAGCGCAACATAATGATACCACTTAGAAGACCATAGCATTCTATGCGCAATAAATAAAGATGAAAAACATAAACCGATGGCGCGAACAGGTAGAGAAGATCAAGCGCAACATAATGATACCACTTAGAAGACCATAGCATTCTATGCGCAATAAATAAAGATGATAAACATAAACCGATGGCGCGAACAGGTAGAGAAGCTCAAGCGCATTATAATGATACCACTTGGGAGACCATAGCATTCTTTTTAAGAAAGATATTTGCAAATGTAAAAAATGCTTCAAATGACTCTTTTATTGCGCTATATGACAGTATATACGCGATTTAATCGTTTTCAACATTGCGCAATAAATAAAGATGAAAAACATAAACCGATGGCGCGAACAGGTAGAGAAGATCAAGCGCATCATAATGATACCACTTAGAAGACCATAGCATTCTATGCGCAATAAATAAAGATGAAAAACATAAACCGATGGCGCGAACAGGTAGAGAAGATCAAGCGCAACATAATGATACCACTTAGAAGACCATAGCATTCTATGCGCAATAAATAAAGATGATAAACATAAACCGATGGCGCGAACAGGTAGAGAAGCTCAAGCGCATTATAATGATACCACTTGGGAGACCATAGCATTCTTTTTAAGAAAGATATTTGCAAATGTAAAAAATGCTTCAAATGACTCTTTTATTGCGCTATATGACAGTATATACGCGATTTAATCGTTTTCAACGTTGCGCAATAAATAAAGATGAAAAACATAAACCGATGGCGCGAACAGGTAGAGAAGATCAAGCGCAACATAATGATACCACTTAGAAGACCATAGCATTCTATGCGCAATAAATAAAGATGAAAAACATAAACCGATGGCGCGAACAGGTAGAGAAGATCAAGCGCAACATAATGATACCACTTAGAAGACCATAGCATTCTATGCGCAATAAATAAAGATGATAATCATAAACCGATGGCGCGAACAGGTAGAGAAGCTCAAGCGCATTATAATGATACCACTTGGGAGACCATAGCATTCTTTTTAAGAAAGATATTTGCAAATGTAAAAAATGCTTCAAATGACTCTTTTATTGCGCTATATGACAGTATATACGCGATTTAATCGTTTTCAACATTGCGCAATAAATAAAGATGAAAAACATAAACCGATGGCGCGAACAGGTAGAGAAGATCAAGCGCATCATAATGATACCACTTAGAAGACCATAGCATTCTATGCGCAATAAATAAAGATGAAAAACATAAACCGATGGCGCGAACAGGTAGAGAAGATCAAGCGCAACATAATGATACCACTTAGAAGACCATAGCATTCTATGCGCAATAAATAAAGATGATAAACATAAACCGATGGCGCGAACAGGTAGAGAAGCTCAAGCGCATTATAACGATACCACTTGGGAGACCATAGCATTCTTTTTAAGAAAGATATTTGCAAATGTAAAAAATGCTTCAAATGACTCTTTTATTGCGCTATATGACAGTATATACGCGATTTAATCGTTTTCAACGTTGCGCAATAAATAAAGATGAAAAACATAAACCGATGGCGCGAACAGGTAGAGAAGATCAAGCGCAACATAATGATACCACTTAGAAGACCATAGCATTCTATGCGCAATAAATAAAGATGAAAAACATAAACCGATGGCGCGAACAGGTAGAGAAGATCAAGCGCAACATAATGATACCACTTAGAAGACCATAGCATTCTATGCGCAATAAATAAAGATGAAAAACATGAACCGATGGCGCGAACAGGTAGAGAAGATCAAGCGCATTATAATGATACCACTTGGGAGACCATAGCATTCTTTTTAAGAAAGATATTTGCAAATGTAAAAAATGCTTCAAATGACTCTTTTATTGCGCTATATGACAGTATATACGCGATTTAATCGTTTTCAACATTGCGCAATAAATAAAGATGAAAAACATAAACCGATGGCGCGAACAGGTAGAGAAGATCAAGCGCAACATAATGATACCACTTAGAAGACCATAGCATTCTATGCGCAATAAATAAAGATGATAAACATAAACCGATGGCGCGAACAGGTAGAGAAGCTCAAGCGCATTATAATGATACCACTTGGGAGACCATAGCATTCTTTTTAAGAAAGATATTTGCAAATGTAAAAAATGCTTCAAATGACTCTTTTATTGCGCTATATGACAGTATATACGCGATTTAATCGTTTTCAACGTTGCGCAATAAATAAAGATGAAAAACATAAACCGATGGCGCGAACAGGTAGAGAAGATCAAGCGCAACATAATGATACCACTTAGAAGACCATAGCATTCTATGCGCAATAAATAAAGATGAAAAACATAAACCGATGGCGCGAACAGGTAGAGAAGATCAAGCGCAACATAATGATACCACTTAGAAGACCATAGCATTCTATGCGCAATAAATAAAGATGATAAACATAAACCGATGGCGCGAACAGGTAGAGAAGCTCAAGCGCATTATAATGATACCACTTGGGAGACCATAGCATTCTTTTTAAGAAAGATATTTGCAAATGTAAAAAATGCTTCAAATGACTCTTTTATTGCGCTATATGACAGTATATACGCGATTTAATCGTTTTCAACGTTGCGCAATAAATAAAGATGAAAAACATAAACCGATGGCGCGAACAGGTAGAGAAGATCAAGCGCAACATAATGATACCACTTAGAAGACCATAGCATTCTATGCGCAATAAATAAAGATGGAAAACATAAACCGATGGCGCGAACAGGTAGAGAAGATCAAGCGCAACATAATGATACCACTTAGAAGACCATAGCATTCTATGCGCAATAAATAAAGATGATAATCATAAACCGATGGCGCGAACAGGTAGAGAAGCTCAAGCGCATTATAATGATACCACTTGGGAGACCATAGCATTCTTTTTAAGAAAGATATTTGCAAATGTAAAAAATGCTTCAAATGACTCTTTTATTGCGCTATATGACAGTATATACGCGATTTAATCGTTTTCAACATTGCGCAATAAATAAAGATGAAAAACATAAACCGATGGCGCGAACAGGTAGAGAAGATCAAGCGCATCATAATGATACCACTTAGAAGACCATAGCATTCTATGCGCAATAAATAAAGATGAAAAACATAAACCGATGGCGCGAACAGGTAGAGAAGATCAAGCGCAACATAATGATACCACTTAGAAGACCATAGCATTCTATGCGCAATAAATAAAGATGATAAACATAAACCGATGGCGCGAACAGGTAGAGAAGCTCAAGCGCATTATAATGATACCACTTGGGAGACCATAGCATTCTTTTTAAGAAAGATATTTGCAAATGTAAAAAATGCTTCAAATGACTCTTTTATTGCGCTATATGACAGTATATACGCGATTTAATCGTTTTCAACGTTGCGCAATAAATAAAGATGAAAAACATAAACCGATGGCGCGAACAGGTAGAGAAGATCAAGCGCAACATAATGATACCACTTAGAAGACCATAGCATTCTATGCGCAATAAATAAAGATGAAAAACATAAACCGATGGCGCGAACAGGTAGAGAAGATCAAGCGCAACATAATGATACCACTTAGAAGACCATAGCATTCTATGCGCAATAAATAAAGATGATAAACATAAACCGATGGCGCGAACAGGTAGAGAAGCTCAAGCGCATTATAATGATACCACTTGGGAGACCATAGCATTCTTTTTAAGAAAGATATTTGCAAATGTAAAAAATGCTTCAAATGACTCTTTTATTGCGCTATATGACAGTATATACGCGATTTAATCGTTTTCAACATTGCGCAATAAATAAAGATGAAAAACATAAACCGATGGCGCGAACAGGTAGAGAAGATCAAGCGCAACATAATGATACCACTTAGAAGACCATAGCATTCTATGCGCAATAAATAAAGATGATAAACATAAACCGATGGCGCGAACAGGTAGAGAAGCTCAAGCGCATTATAATGATACCACTTGGGAGACCATAGCATTCTTTTTAAGAAAGATATTTGCAAATGTAAAAAATGCTTCAAATGACTCTTTTATTGCGCTATATGACAGTATATACGCGATTTAATCGTTTTCAACGTTGCGCAATAAATAAAGATGAAAAACATAAACCGATGGCGTGAACAGGTAGAGAAGATCAAGCGCAACATAATGATACCACTTAGAAGACCATAGCATTCTATGCGCAATAAATAAAGATGAAAAACATAAACCGATGGCGCGAACAGGTAGAGAAGATCAAGCGCAACATAATGATACCACTTAGAAGACCATAGCATTCTATGCGCAATAAATAAAGATGAAAAACATAAACCGATGGCGCGAACAGGTAGAGAAGATCAAGCGCAACATAATGATACCACTTAGAAGACCATAGCATTCTATGCGCAATAAATAAAGATGATAATCATAAACCGATGGCGCGAACAGGTAGAGAAGATCAAGCGCATTATAATGATACCACTTGGGAGACCATAGCATTCTTTTTAAGAAAGATATTTGCAAATGTAAAAAATGCTTCAAATGACTCTTTTATTGCGCTATATGACAGTATATACGCGATTTAATCGTTTTCAACATTGCGCAATAAATAAAGATGAAAAACATAAACCGATGGCGCGAACAGGTAGAGAAGATCAAGCGCATTATAATGATACCACTTGGGAGACCATAGCATTCTTTTTAAGAAAGATATTTGCAAATGTAAAAAATGCTTCAAATGACTCTTTTATTGCGCTATATGACAGTATATACGCGATTTAATCGTTTTCAACGTTGCGCAATAAATAAAGATGAAAAACATAAACCGATGGCGCGAACAGGTAGAGAAGATCAAGCGCAACATAATGATACCACTTAGAAGACCATAGCATTCTATGCGCAATAAATAAAGATGAAAAACATAAACCGATGGCGCGAACAGGTAGAGAAGATCAAGCGCAACATAATGATACCACTTAGAAGACCATAGCATTCTATGCGCAATAAATAAAGATGATAAACATAAACCGATGGCGCGAACAGGTAGAGAAGCTCAAGCGCATTATAATGATACCACTTGGGAGACCATAGCATTCTTTTTAAGAAAGATATTTGCAAATGTAAAAAATGCTTCAAATGACTCTTTTATTGCGCTATATGACAGTATATACGCGATTTAATCGTTTTCAACGTTGCGCAATAAATAAAGATGAAAAACATAAACCGATGGCGCGAACAGGTAGAGAAGATCAAGCGCAACATAATGATACCACTTAGAAGACCATAGCATTCTATGCGCAATAAATAAAGATGGAAAACATAAACCGATGGCGCGAACAGGTAGAGAAGATCAAGCGCAACATAATGATACCACTTAGAAGACCATAGCATTCTATGCGCAATAAATAAAGATGATAATCATAAACCGATGGCGCGAACAGGTAGAGAAGCTCAAGCGCATTATAATGATACCACTTGGGAGACCATAGCATTCTTTTTAAGAAAGATATTTGCAAATGTAAAAAATGCTTCAAATGACTCTTTTATTGCGCTATATGACAGTATATACGCGATTTAATCGTTTTCAACATTGCGCAATAAATAAAGATGAAAAACATAAACCGATGGCGCGAACAGGTAGAGAAGATCAAGCGCATCATAATGATACCACTTAGAAGACCATAGCATTCTATGCGCAATAAATAAAGATGAAAAACATAAACCGATGGCGCGAACAGGTAGAGAAGATCAAGCGCAACATAATGATACCACTTAGAAGACCATAGCATTCTATGCGCAATAAATAAAGATGATAAACATAAACCGATGGCGCGAACAGGTAGAGAAGCTCAAGCGCATTATAATGATACCACTTGGGAGACCATAGCATTCTTTTTAAGAAAGATATTTGCAAATGTAAAAAATGCTTCAAATGACTCTTTTATTGCGCTATATGACAGTATATACGCGATTTAATCGTTTTCAACGTTGCGCAATAAATAAAGATGAAAAACATAAACCGATGGCGCGAACAGGTAGAGAAGATCAAGCGCAACATAATGATACCACTTAGAAGACCATAGCATTCTATGCGCAATAAATAAAGATGAAAAACATAAACCGATGGCGCGAACAGGTAGAGAAGATCAAGCGCAACATAATGATACCACTTAGAAGACCATAGCATTCTATGCGCAATAAATAAAGATGATAAACATAAACCGATGGCGCGAACAGGTAGAGAAGCTCAAGCGCATTATAATGATACCACTTGGGAGACCATAGCATTCTTTTTAAGAAAGATATTTGCAAATGTAAAAAATGCTTCAAATGACTCTTTTATTGCGCTATATGACAGTATATACGCGATTTAATCGTTTTCAACATTGCGCAATAAATAAAGATGAAAAACATAAACCGATGGCGCGAACAGGTAGAGAAGATCAAGCGCAACATAATGATACCACTTAGAAGACCATAGCATTCTATGCGCAATAAATAAAGATGATAAACATAAACCGATGGCGCGAACAGGTAGAGAAGCTCAAGCGCATTATAATGATACCACTTGGGAGACCATAGCATTCTTTTTAAGAAAGATATTTGCAAATGTAAAAAATGCTTCAAATGACTCTTTTATTGCGCTATATGACAGTATATACGCGATTTAATCGTTTTCAACATTGCGCAATAAATAAAGATGAAAAACATAAACCGATGGCGCGAACAGGTAGAGAAGATCAAGCGCATCATAATGATACCACTTAGAAGACCATAGCATTCTATGCGCAATAAATAAAGATGAAAAACATAAACCGATGGCGCGAACAGGTAGAGAAGATCAAGCGCAACATAATGATACCACTTAGAAGACCATAGCATTCTATGCGCAATAAATAAAGATGATAAACATAAACCGATGGCGCGAACAGGTAGAGAAGCTCAAGCGCATTATAATGATACCACTTGGGAGACCATAGCATTCTTTTTAAGAAAGATATTTGCAAATGTAAAAAATGCTTCAAATGACTCTTTTATTGCGCTATATGACAGTATATACGCGATTTAATCGTTTTCAACGTTGCGCAATAAATAAAGATGAAAAACATAAACCGATGGCGTGAACAGGTAGAGAAGATCAAGCGCAACATAATGATACCACTTAGAAGACCATAGCATTCTATGCGCAATAAATAAAGATGAAAAACATAAACCGATGGCGCGAACAGGTAGAGAAGATCAAGCGCAACATAATGATACCACTTAGAAGACCATAGCATTCTATGCGCAATAAATAAAGATGAAAAACATAAACCGATGGCGCGAACAGGTAGAGAAGATCAAGCGCAACATAATGATACCACTTAGAAGACCATAGCATTCTATGCGCAATAAATAAAGATGATAATCATAAACCGATGGCGCGAACAGGTAGAGAAGATCAAGCGCATTATAATGATACCACTTGGGAGACCATAGCATTCTTTTTAAGAAAGATATTTGCAAATGTAAAAAATGCTTCAAATGACTCTTTTATTGCGCTATATGACAGTATATACGCGATTTAATCGTTTTCAACATTGCGCAATAAATAAAGATGAAAAACATAAACCGATGGCGCGAACAGGTAGAGAAGATCAAGCGCATTATAATGATACCACTTGGGAGACCATAGCATTCTTTTTAAGAAAGATATTTGCAAATGTAAAAAATGCTTCAAATGACTCTTTTATTGCGCTATATGACAGTATATACGCGATTTAATCGTTTTCAACGTTGCGCAATAAATAAAGATGAAAAACATAAACCGATGGCGCGAACAGGTAGAGAAGATCAAGCGCAACATAATGATACCACTTAGAAGACCATAGCATTCTATGCGCAATAAATAAAGATGAAAAACATAAACCGATGGCGCGAACAGGTAGAGAAGATCAAGCGCAACATAATGATACCACTTAGAAGACCATAGCATTCTATGCGCAATAAATAAAGATGATAAACATAAACCGATGGCGCGAACAGGTAGAGAAGCTCAAGCGCATTATAATGATACCACTTGGGAGACCATAGCATTCTTTTTAAGAAAGATATTTGCAAATGTAAAAAATGCTTCAAATGACTCTTTTATTGCGCTATATGACAGTATATACGCGATTTAATCGTTTTCAACGTTGCGCAATAAATAAAGATGAAAAACATAAACCGATGGCGCGAACAGGTAGAGAAGATCAAGCGCAACATAATGATACCACTTAGAAGACCATAGCATTCTATGCGCAATAAATAAAGATGGAAAACATAAACCGATGGCGCGAACAGGTAGAGAAGATCAAGCGCAACATAATGATACCACTTAGAAGACCATAGCATTCTATGCGCAATAAATAAAGATGATAATCATAAACCGATGGCGCGAACAGGTAGAGAAGCTCAAGCGCATTATAATGATACCACTTGGGAGACCATAGCATTCTTTTTAAGAAAGATATTTGCAAATGTAAAAAATGCTTCAAATGACTCTTTTATTGCGCTATATGACAGTATATACGCGATTTAATCGTTTTCAACATTGCGCAATAAATAAAGATGAAAAACATAAACCGATGGCGCGAACAGGTAGAGAAGATCAAGCGCATCATAATGATACCACTTAGAAGACCATAGCATTCTATGCGCAATAAATAAAGATGAAAAACATAAACCGATGGCGCGAACAGGTAGAGAAGATCAAGCGCAACATAATGATACCACTTAGAAGACCATAGCATTCTATGCGCAATAAATAAAGATGATAAACATAAACCGATGGCGCGAACAGGTAGAGAAGCTCAAGCGCATTATAATGATACCACTTGGGAGACCATAGCATTCTTTTTAAGAAAGATATTTGCAAATGTAAAAAATGCTTCAAATGACTCTTTTATTGCGCTATATGACAGTATATACGCGATTTAATCGTTTTCAACGTTGCGCAATAAATAAAGATGAAAAACATAAACCGATGGCGCGAACAGGTAGAGAAGATCAAGCGCAACATAATGATACCACTTAGAAGACCATAGCATTCTATGCGCAATAAATAAAGATGATAAACATAAACCGATGGCGCGAACAGGTAGAGAAGCTCAAGCGCATTATAATGATACCACTTGGGAGACCATAGCATTCTTTTTAAGAAAGATATTTGCAAATGTAAAAAATGCTTCAAATGACTCTTTTATTGCGCTATATGACAGTATATACGCGATTTAATCGTTTTCAACATTGCGCAATAAATAAAGATGAAAAACATAAACCGATGGCGCGAACAGGTAGAGAAGATCAAGCGCAACATAATGATACCACTTAGAAGACCATAGCATTCTATGCGCAATAAATAAAGATGATAAACATAAACCGATGGCGCGAACAGGTAGAGAAGCTCAAGCGCATTATAATGATACCACTTGGGAGACCATAGCATTCTTTTTAAGAAAGATATTTGCAAATGTAAAAAATGCTTCAAATGACTCTTTTATTGCGCTATATGACAGTATATACGCGATTTAATCGTTTTCAACGTTGCGCAATAAATAAAGATGAAAAACATAAACCGATGGCGCGAACAGGTAGAGAAGATCAAGCGCAACATAATGATACCACTTAGAAGACCATAGCATTCTATGCGCAATAAATAAAGATGAAAAACATAAACCGATGGCGCGAACAGGTAGAGAAGATCAAGCGCAACATAATGATACCACTTAGAAGACCATAGCATTCTATGCGCAATAAATAAAGATGATAATCATAAACCGATGGCGCGAACAGGTAGAGAAGCTCAAGCGCATTATAATGATACCACTTGGGAGACCATAGCATTCTTTTTAAGAAAGATATTTGCAAATGTAAAAAATGCTTCAAATGACTCTTTTATTGCGCTATATGACAGTATATACGCGATTTAATCGTTTTCAACATTGCGCAATAAATAAAGATGAAAAACATAAACCGATGGCGCGAACAGGTAGAGAAGATCAAGCGCATCAGAATGATACCACTTAGAAGACCATAGCATTCTATGCGCAATAAATAAAGATGAAAAACATGAACCGATGGCGCGAACAGGTAGAGAAGATCAAGCGCAACATAATGATACCACTTAGAAGACCATAGCATTCTATGCGCAATAAATAAAGATGATAAACATAAACCGATGGCGCGAACAGGTAGAGAAGCTCAAGCGCATTATAATGATACCACTTGGGAGACCATAGCATTCTTTTTAAGAAAGATATTTGAAAATGTAAAAAATGCTTCAAATAACTCTTTTATTGCGCTATATGACAGTATATACGCGATTTAATCGTTTTCAACATTGCGCAATAAATAAAGATGAAAAACATAAACCGATGGCGCGAACAGGTAGAGAAGATCAAGCGCATCATAATGATACCACTTAGAAGACCATAGCATTCTATGCGCAATAAATAAAGATGAAAAACATAAACCGATGGCGCGAACAGGTAGAGAAGATCAAGCGCAACATAATGATACCACTTAGAAGACCATAGCATTCTATGCGCAATAAATAAAGATGATAAACATAAACCGATGGCGCGAACAGGTAGAGAAGCTCAAGCGCATTATAATGATACCACTTGGGAGACCATAGCATTCTTTTTAAGAAAGATATTTGCAAATGTAAAAAATGCTTCAAATGACTCTTTTATTGCGCTATATGACAGTATATACGCGATTTAATCGTTTTCAACGTTGCGCAATAAATAAAGATGAAAAACATAAACCGATGGCGCGAACAGGTAGAGAAGATCAAGCGCAACATAATGATACCACTTAGAAGACCATAGCATTCTATGCGCAATAAATAAAGATGAAAAACATAAACCGATGGCGCGAACAGGTAGAGAAGATCAAGCGCAACATAATGATACCACTTAGAAGACCATAGCATTCTATGCGCAATAAATAAAGATGAAAAACATAAACCGATGGCGCGAACAGGTAGAGAAGATCAAGCGCAACATAATGATACCACTTAGAAGACCATAGCATTCTATGCGCAATAAATAAAGATGAAAAACATAAACCGATGGCGCGAACAGGTAGAGAAGATCAAGCGCAACATAATGATACCACTTAGAAGACCATAGCATTCTATGCGCAATAAATAAAGATGAAAAACATAAACCGATGGCGCGAACAGGTAGAGAAGATCAAGCGCAACATAATGATACCACTTAGAAGACCATAGCATTCTATGCGCAATAAATAAAGATGATAAACATAAACCGATGGCGCGAACAGGTAGAGAAGCTCAAGCGCATTATAATGATACCACTTGGGAGACCATAGCATTCTTTTTAAGAAAGATATTTGCAAATGTAAAAAATGCTTCAAATGACTCTTTTATTGCGCTATATGACAGTATATACGCGATTTAATCGTTTTCAACATTGCGCAATAAATAAAGATGAAAAACATAAACCGATGGCGCGAACAGGTAGAGAAGATCAAGCGCATCAGAATGATACCACTTAGAAGACCATAGCATTCTATGCGCAATAAATAAAGATGAAAAACATGAACCGATGGCGCGAACAGGTAGAGAAGATCAAGCGCAACATAATGATACCACTTAGAAGACCATAGCATTCTATGCGCAATAAATAAAGATGATAAACATAAACCGATGGCGCGAACAGGTAGAGAAGCTCAAGCGCATTATAATGATACCACTTGGGAGACCATAGCATTCTTTTTAAGAAAGATATTTGAAAATGTAAAAAATGCTTCAAATAACTCTTTTATTGCGCTATATGACAGTATATACGCGATTTAATCGTTTTCAACATTGCGCAATAAATAAAGATGAAAAACATAAACCGATGGCGCGAACAGGTAGAGAAGATCAAGCGCATCATAATGATACCACTTAGAAGACCATAGCATTCTATGCGCAATAAATAAAGATGAAAAACATAAACCGATGGCGCGAACAGGTAGAGAAGATCAAGCGCAACATAATGATACCACTTAGAAGACCATAGCATTCTATGCGCAATAAATAAAGATGATAAACATAAACCGATGGCGCGAACAGGTAGAGAAGCTCAAGCGCATTATAATGATACCACTTGGGAGACCATAGCATTCTTTTTAAGAAAGATATTTGCAAATGTAAAAAATGCTTCAAATGACTCTTTTATTGCGCTATATGACAGTATATACGCGATTTAATCGTTTTCAACGTTGCGCAATAAATAAAGATGAAAAACATAAACCGATGGCGCGAACAGGTAGAGAAGATCAAGCGCAACATAATGATACCACTTAGAAGACCATAGCATTCTATGCGCAATAAATAAAGATGAAAAACATAAACCGATGGCGCGAACAGGTAGAGAAGATCAAGCGCAACATAATGATACCACTTAGAAGACCATAGCATTCTATGCGCAATAAATAAAGATGAAAAACATAAACCGATGGCGCGAACAGGTAGAGAAGATCAAGCGCAACATAATGATACCACTTAGAAGACCATAGCATTCTATGCGCAATAAATAAAGATGAAAAACATAAACCGATGGCGCGAACAGGTAGAGAAGATCAAGCGCAACATAATGATACCACTTAGAAGACCATAGCATTCTATGCGCAATAAATAAAGATGATAAACATAAACCGATGGCGCGAACAGGTAGAGAAGCTCAAGCGCATTATAATGATACCACTTGGGAGACCATAGCATTCTTTTTAAGAAAGATATTTGCAAATGTAAAAAATGCTTCAAATGACTCTTTTATTGCGCTATATGACAGTATATACGCGATTTAATCGTTTTCAACATTGCGCAATAAATAAAGATGAAAAACATAAACCGATGGCGCGAACAGGTAGAGAAGATCAAGCGCAACATAATGATACCACTTAGAAGACCATAGCATTCTATGCGCAATAAATAAAGATGAAAAACATAAACCGATGGCGCGAACAGGTAGAGAAGATCAAGCGCAACATAATGATACCACTTAGAAGACCATAGCATTCTATGCGCAATAAATAAAGATGATAAACATAAACCGATGGCGCGAACAGGTAGAGAAGCTCAAGCGCATTATAATGATACCACTTGGGAGACCATAGCATTCTTTTTAAGAAAGATATTTGCAAATGTAAAAAATGCTTCAAATGACTCTTTTATTGCGCTATATGACAGTATATACGCGATTTAATCGTTTTCAACATTGCGCAATAAATAAAGATGAAAAACATAAACCGATGGCGCGAACAGGTAGAGAAGATCAAGCGCATCATAATGATACCACTTAGAAGACCATAGCATTCTATGCGCAATAAATAAAGATGAAAAACATAAACCGATGGCGCGAACAGGTAGAGAAGATCAAGCGCAACATAATGATACCACTTAGAAGACCATAGCATTCTATGCGCAATAAATAAAGATGATAAACATAAACCGATGGCGCGAACAGGTAGAGAAGCTCAAGCGCATTATAATGATACCACTTGGGAGACCATAGCATTCTTTTTAAGAAAGATATTTGCAAATGTAAAAAATGCTTCAAATGACTCTTTTATTGCGCTATATGACAGTATATACGCGATTTAATCGTTTTCAACGTTGCGCAATAAATAAAGATGAAAAACATAAACCGATGGCGCGAACAGGTAGAGAAGATCAAGCGCAACATAATGATACCACTTAGAAGACCATAGCATTCTATGCGCAATAAATAAAGATGAAAAACATAAACCGATGGCGCGAACAGGTAGAGAAGATCAAGCGCAACATAATGATACCACTTAGAAGACCATAGCATTCTATGCGCAATAAATAAAGATGATAATCATAAACCGATGGCGCGAACAGGTAGAGAAGCTCAAGCGCATTATAATGATACCACTTGGGAGACCATAGCATTCTTTTTAAGAAAGATATTTGCAAATGTAAAAAATGCTTAAAATGACTCTTTTATTGCGCTATATGACAGTATATACGCGATTTAATCGTTTTCAACATTGCGCAATAAATAAAGATGAAAAACATAAACCGATGGCGCAAACAGGTAGAGAAGATCAAGCGCATCATAATGATTCCACTTAGAAGACCATAGCATTCTATGCGCAATAAATAAAGATGAAAAACATAAACCGATGGCGCGAACAGGTAGAGAAGATCAAGCGCAACATAATGATACCACTTAGAAGACCATAGCATTCTATGCGCAATAAATAAAGATGATAAACATAAACCGATGGCGCGAACAGGTAGAGAAGCTCAAGCGCATTATAATGATACCACTTGGGAGACCATAGCATTCTTTTTAAGAAAGATATTTGCAAATGTAAAAAATGCTTCAAATGACTCTTTTATTGCGCTATATGACAGTATATACGCGATTTAATCGTTTTCAACATTGCGCAATAAATAAAGATGAAAAACATAAACCGATGGCGCGAACAGGTAGAGAAGATCAAGCGCAACATAATGATACCACTTAGAAGACCATAGCATTCTATGCGCAATAAATAAAGATGAAAAACATAAACCGATGGCGCGAACAGGTAGAGAAGATCAAGCGCAACATAATGATACCACTTAGAAGACCATAGCATTCTATGCGCAATAAATAAAGATGATAAACATAAACCGATGGCGCGAACAGGTAGAGAAGCTCAAGCGCATTATAATGATACCACTTGGGAGACCATAGCATTCTTTTTAAGAAAGATATTTGCAAATGTAAAAAATGCTTCAAATGACTCTTTTATTGCGCTATATGACAGTATATACGCGATTTAATCGTTTTCAACATTGCGCAATAAATAAAGATGAAAAACATAAACCGATGGCGCGAACAGGTAGAGAAGATCAAGCGCAACATAATGATACCACTTAGAAGACCATAGCATTCTATGCGCAATAAATAAAGATGAAAAACATAAACCGATGGCGCGAACAGGTAGAGAAGATCAAGCGCAACATAATGATACCACTTAGAAGACCATAGCATTCTATGCGCAATAAATAAAGATGATAAACATAAACCGATGGCGCGAACAGGTAGAGAAGCTCAAGCGCATTATAATGATACCACTTGGGAGACCATAGCATTCTTTTTAAGAAAGATATTTGCAAATGTAAAAAATGCTTCAAATGACTCTTTTATTGCGCTATATGACAGTATATACGCGATTTAATCGTTTTCAACATTGCGCAATAAATAAAGATGAAAAACATAAACCGATGGCGCGAACAGGTAGAGAAGATCAAGCGCATCATAATGATACCACTTAGAAGACCATAGCATTCTATGCGCAATAAATAAAGATGAAAAACATAAACCGATGGCGCGAACAGGTAGAGAAGATCAAGCGCAACATAATGATACCACTTAGAAGACCATAGCATTCTATGCGCAATAAATAAAGATGATAAACATAAACCGATGGCGCGAACAGGTAGAGAAGCTCAAGCGCATTATAATGATACCACTTGGGAGACCATAGCATTCTTTTTAAGAAAGATATTTGCAAATGTAAAAAATGCTTCAAATGACTCTTTTATTGCGCTATATGACAGTATATACGCGATTTAATCGTTTTCAACGTTGCGCAATAAATAAAGATGAAAAACATAAACCGATGGCGCGAACAGGTAGAGAAGATCAAGCGCAACATAATGATACCACTTAGAAGACCATAGCATTCTATGCGCAATAAATAAAGATGAAAAACATAAACCGATGGCGCGAACAGGTAGAGAAGATCAAGCGCAACATAATGATACCACTTAGAAGACCATAGCATTCTATGCGCAATAAATAAAGATGATAATCATAAACCGATGGCGCGAACAGGTAGAGAAGCTCAAGCGCATTATAATGATACCACTTGGGAGACCATAGCATTCTTTTTAAGAAAGATATTTGCAAATGTAAAAAATGCTTCAAATGACTCTTTTATTGCGCTATATGACAGTATATACGCGATTTAATCGTTTTCAACGTTGCGCAATAAATAAAGATGAAAAACATAAACCGATGGCGCGAACAGGTAGAGAAGATCAAGCGCAACATAATGATACCACTTAGAAGACCATAGCATTCTATGCGCAATAAATAAAGATGAAAAACATAAACCGATGGCGCGAACAGGTAGAGAAGATCAAGCGCAACATAATGATACCACTTAGAAGACCATAGCATTCTATGCGCAATAAATAAAGATGAAAAACATGAACCGATGGCGCGAACAGGTAGAGAAGATCAAGCGCATTATAATGATACCACTTGGGAGACCATAGCATTCTTTTTAAGAAAGATATTTGCAAATGTAAAAAATGCTTCAAATGACTCTTTTATTGCGCTATATGACAGTATATACGCGATTTAATCGTTTTCAACATTGCGCAATAAATAAAGATGAAAAACATAAACCGATGGCGCGAACAGGTAGAGAAGATCAAGCGCAACATAATGATACCACTTAGAAGACCATAGCATTCTATGCGCAA
The DNA here is from genome assembly GCA_035222895.1 of Strongylocentrotus droebachiensis. Classification (NCBI taxonomy): domain Eukaryota; kingdom Metazoa; phylum Echinodermata; class Echinoidea; order Camarodonta; family Strongylocentrotidae; genus Strongylocentrotus; species Strongylocentrotus droebachiensis. Next base: position 52,485 of record JAVYIG010002503.1, on the reverse strand, counting down.
TAAATAAAGATGATAAACATAAACCGATGGCGCGAACAGGTAGAGAAGCTCAAGCGCATTATAATGATACCACTTGGGAGACCATAGCATTCTTTTTAAGAAAGATATTTGCAAATGTAAAAAATGCTTCAAATGACTCTTTTATTGCGCTATATGACAGTATATACGCGATTTAATCGTTTTCAACGTTGCGCAATAAATAAAGATGAAAAACATAAACCGATGGCGCGAACAGGTAGAGAAGATCAAGCGCAACATAATGATACCACTTAGAAGACCATAGCATTCTATGCGCAATAAATAAAGATGAAAAACATAAACCGATGGCGCGAACAGGTAGAGAAGATCAAGCGCAACATAATGATACCACTTAGAAGACCATAGCATTCTATGCGCAATAAATAAAGATGATAAACATAAACCGATGGCGCGAACAGGTAGAGAAGCTCAAGCGCATTATAATGATACCACTTGGGAGACCATAGCATTCTTTTTAAGAAAGATATTTGCAAATGTAAAAAATGCTTCAAATGACTCTTTTATTGCGCTATATGACAGTATATACGCGATTTAATCGTTTTCAACGTTGCGCAATAAATAAAGATGAAAAACATAAACCGATGGCGCGAACAGGTAGAGAAGATCAAGCGCAACATAATGATACCACTTAGAAGACCATAGCATTCTATGCGCAATAAATAAAGATGGAAAACATAAACCGATGGCGCGAACAGGTAGAGAAGATCAAGCGCAACATAATGATACCACTTAGAAGACCATAGCATTCTATGCGCAATAAATAAAGATGATAATCATAAACCGATGGCGCGAACAGGTAGAGAAGCTCAAGCGCATTATAATGATACCACTTGGGAGACCATAGCATTCTTTTTAAGAAAGATATTTGCAAATGTAAAAAATGCTTCAAATGACTCTTTTATTGCGCTATATGACAGTATATACGCGATTTAATCGTTTTCAACATTGCGCAATAAATAAAGATGAAAAACATAAACCGATGGCGCGAACAGGTAGAGAAGATCAAGCGCATCATAATGATACCACTTAGAAGACCATAGCATTCTATGCGCAATAAATAAAGATGAAAAACATAAACCGATGGCGCGAACAGGTAGAGAAGATCAAGCGCAACATAATGATACCACTTAGAAGACCATAGCATTCTATGCGCAATAAATAAAGATGATAAACATAAACCGATGGCGCGAACAGGTAGAGAAGCTCAAGCGCATTATAATGATACCACTTGGGAGACCATAGCATTCTTTTTAAGAAAGATATTTGCAAATGTAAAAAATGCTTCAAATGACTCTTTTATTGCGCTATATGACAGTATATACGCGATTTAATCGTTTTCAACGTTGCGCAATAAATAAAGATGAAAAACATAAACCGATGGCGCGAACAGGTAGAGAAGATCAAGCGCAACATAATGATACCACTTAGAAGACCATAGCATTCTATGCGCAATAAATAAAGATGAAAAACATAAACCGATGGCGCGAACAGGTAGAGAAGATCAAGCGCAACATAATGATACCACTTAGAAGACCATAGCATTCTATGCGCAATAAATAAAGATGATAAACATAAACCGATGGCGCGAACAGGTAGAGAAGCTCAAGCGCATTATAATGATACCACTTGGGAGACCATAGCATTCTTTTTAAGAAAGATATTTGCAAATGTAAAAAATGCTTCAAATGACTCTTTTATTGCGCTATATGACAGTATATACGCGATTTAATCGTTTTCAACATTGCGCAATAAATAAAGATGAAAAACATAAACCGATGGCGCGAACAGGTAGAGAAGATCAAGCGCAACATAATGATACCACTTAGAAGACCATAGCATTCTATGCGCAATAAATAAAGATGATAAACATAAACCGATGGCGCGAACAGGTAGAGAAGCTCAAGCGCATTATAATGATACCACTTGGGAGACCATAGCATTCTTTTTAAGAAAGATATTTGCAAATGTAAAAAATGCTTCAAATGACTCTTTTATTGCGCTATATGACAGTATATACGCGATTTAATCGTTTTCAACGTTGCGCAATAAATAAAGATGAAAAACATAAACCGATGGCGCGAACAGGTAGAGAAGATCAAGCGCAACATAATGATACCACTTAGAAGACCATAGCATTCTATGCGCAATAAATAAAGATGAAAAACATAAACCGATGGCGCGAACAGGTAGAGAAGATCAAGCGCAACATAATGATACCACTTAGAAGACCATAGCATTCTATGCGCAATAAATAAAGATGATAAACATAAACCGATGGCGCGAACAGGTAGAGAAGCTCAAGCGCATTATAATGATACCACTTGGGAGACCATAGCATTCTTTTTAAGAAAGATATTTGCAAATGTAAAAAATGCTTCAAATGACTCTTTTATTGCGCTATATGACAGTATATACGCGATTTAATCGTTTTCAACATTGCGCAATAAATAAAGATGAAAAACATAAACCGATGGCGCGAACAGGTAGAGAAGATCAAGCGCAACATAATGATACCACTTAGAAGACCATAGCATTCTATGCGCAATAAATAAAGATGATAAACATAAACCGATGGCGCGAACAGGTAGAGAAGCTCAAGCGCATTATAATGATACCACTTGGGAGACCATAGCATTCTTTTTAAGAAAGATATTTGCAAATGTAAAAAATGCTTCAAATGACTCTTTTATTGCGCTATATGACAGTATATACGCGATTTAATCGTTTTCAACGTTGCGCAATAAATAAAGATGAAAAACATAAACCGATGGCGCGAACAGGTAGAGAAGATCAAGCGCAACATAATGATACCACTTAGAAGACCATAGCATTCTATGCGCAATAAATAAAGATGAAAAACATAAACCGATGGCGCGAACAGGTAGAGAAGATCAAGCGCAACATAATGATACCACTTAGAAGACCATAGCATTCTATGCGCAATAAATAAAGATGATAATCATAAACCGATGGCGCGAACAGGTAGAGAAGCTCAAGCGCATTATAATGATACCACTTGGGAGACCATAGCATTCTTTTTAAGAAAGATATTTGCAAATGTAAAAAATGCTTCAAATGACTCTTTTATTGCGCTATATGACAGTATATACGCGATTTAATCGTTTTCAACATTGCGCAATAAATAAAGATGAAAAACATAAACCGATGGCGCGAACAGGTAGAGAAGATCAAGCGCATCATAATGATACCACTTAGAAGACCATAGCATTCTATGCGCAATAAATAAAGATGAAAAACATAAACCGATGGCGCGAACAGGTAGAGAAGATCAAGCGCAACATAATGATACCACTTAGAAGACCATAGCATTCTATGCGCGATAAATAAAGATGATAAACATAAACCGATGGCGCGAACAGGTAGAGAAGCTCAAGCGCATTATAATGATACCACTTGGGAGACCATAGCATTCTTTTTAAGAAAGATATTTGCAAATGTAAAAAATGCTTCAAATGACTCTTTTATTGCGCTATATGACAGTATATACGCGATTTAATCGTTTTCAACATTGCGCAATAAATAAAGATGAAAAACATAAACCGATGGCGCGAACAGGTAGAGAAGATCAAGCGCAACATAATGATACCACTTAGAAGACCATAGCATTCTATGCGCAATAAATAAAGATGATAAACATAAACCGATGGCGCGAACAGGTAGAGAAGCTCAAGCGCATTATAATGATACCACTTGGGAGACCATAGCATTCTTTTTAAGAAAGATATTTGCAAATGTAAAAAATGCTTCAAATGACTCTTTTATTGCGCTATATGACAGTATATACGCGATTTAATCGTTTTCAACATTGCGCAATAAATAAAGATGAAAAACATAAACCGATGGCGCGAACAGGTAGAGAAGATCAAGCGCATCAGAATGATACCACTTAGAAGACCATAGCATTCTATGCGCAATAAATAAAGATGAAAAACATGAACCGATGGCGCGAACAGGTAGAGAAGATCAAGCGCAACATAATGATACCACTTAGAAGACCATAGCATTCTATGCGCAATAAATAAAGATGATAAACATAAACCGATGGCGCGAACAGGTAGAGAAGCTCAAGCGCATTATAATGATACCACTTGGGAGACCATAGCATTCTTTTTAAGAAAGATATTTGAAAATGTAAAAAATGCTTCAAATAACTCTTTTATTGCGCTATATGACAGTATATACGCGATTTAATCGTTTTCAACATTGCGCAATAAATAAAGATGAAAAACATAAACCGATGGCGCGAACAGGTAGAGAAGATCAAGCGCATCATAATGATACCACTTAGAAGACCATAGCATTCTATGCGAAATAAATAAAGATGAAAAACATAAACCGATGGCGCGAACAGGTAGAGAAGATCAAGCGCAACATAATGATACCACTTAGAAGACCATAGCATTCTATGCGCAATAAATAAAGATGAAAAACATAAACCGATGGCGCGAACAGGTAGAGAAGATCAAGCGCAACATAATGATACCACTTAGAAGACCATAGCATTCTATGCGCAATAAATAAAGATGATAAACATAAACCGATGGCGCGAACAGGTAGAGAAGCTCAAGCGCATTATAATGATACCACTTGGGAGACCATAGCATTCTTTTTAAGAAAGATATTTGCAAATGTAAAAAATGCTTCAAATGACTCTTTTATTGCGCTATATGACAGTATATACGCGATTTAATCGTTTTCAACGTTGCGCAATAAATAAAGATGAAAAACATAAACCGATGGCGCGAACAGGTAGAGAAGATCAAGCGCAACATAATGATACCACTTAGAAGACCATAGCATTCTATGCGCAATAAATAAAGATGGAAAACATAAACCGATGGCGCGAACAGGTAGAGAAGATCAAGCGCAACATAATGATACCACTTAGAAGACCATAGCATTCTATGCGCAATAAATAAAGATGATAATCATAAACCGATGGCGCGAACAGGTAGAGAAGCTCAAGCGCATTATAATGATACCACTTGGGAGACCATAGCATTCTTTTTAAGAAAGATATTTGCAAATGTAAAAAATGCTTCAAATGACTCTTTTATTGCGCTATATGACAGTATATACGCGATTTAATCGTTTTCAACATTGCGCAATAAATAAAGATGAAAAACATAAACCGATGGCGCGAACAGGTAGAGAAGATCAAGCGCATCATAATGATACCACTTAGAAGACCATAGCATTCTATGCGCAATAAATAAAGATGAAAAACATAAACCGATGGCGCGAACAGGTAGAGAAGATCAAGCGCAACATAATGATACCACTTAGAAGACCATAGCATTCTATGCGCAATAAATAAAGATGATAAACATAAACCGATGGCGCGAACAGGTAGAGAAGCTCAAGCGCATTATAATGATACCACTTGGGAGACCATAGCATTCTTTTTAAGAAAGATATTTGCAAATGTAAAAAATGCTTCAAATGACTCTTTTATTGCGCTATATGACAGTATATACGCGATTTAATCGTTTTCAACGTTGCGCAATAAATAAAGATGAAAAACATAAACCGATGGCGCGAACAGGTAGAGAAGATCAAGCGCAACATAATGATACCACTTAGAAGACCATAGCATTCTATGCGCAATAAATAAAGATGAAAAACATAAACCGATGGCGCGAACAGGTAGAGAAGATCAAGCGCAACATAATGATACCACTTAGAAGACCATAGCATTCTATGCGCAATAAATAAAGATGATAAACATAAACCGATGGCGCGAACAGGTAGAGAAGCTCAAGCGCATTATAATGATACCACTTGGGAGACCATAGCATTCTTTTTAAGAAAGATATTTGCAAATGTAAAAAATGCTTCAAATGACTCTTTTATTGCGCTATATGACAGTATATACGCGATTTAATCGTTTTCAACATTGCGCAATAAATAAAGATGAAAAACATAAACCGATGGCGCGAACAGGTAGAGAAGATCAAGCGCAACATAATGATACCACTTAGAAGACCATAGCATTCTATGCGCAATAAATAAAGATGATAAACATAAACCGATGGCGCGAACAGGTAGAGAAGCTCAAGCGCATTATAATGATACCACTTGGGAGACCATAGCATTCTTTTTAAGAAAGATATTTGCAAATGTAAAAAATGCTTCAAATGACTCTTTTATTGCGCTATATGACAGTATATACGCGATTTAATCGTTTTCAACGTTGCGCAATAAATAAAGATGAAAAACATAAACCGATGGCGCGAACAGGTAGAGAAGATCAAGCGCAACATAATGATACCACTTAGAAGACCATAGCATTCTATGCGCAATAAATAAAGATGAAAAACATAAACCGATGGCGCGAACAGGTAGAGAAGATCAAGCGCAACATAATGATACCACTTAGAAGACCATAGCATTCTATGCGCAATAAATAAAGATGATAAACATAAACCGATGGCGCGAACAGGTAGAGAAGCTCAAGCGCATTATAATGATACCACTTGGGAGACCATAGCATTCTTTTTAAGAAAGATATTTGCAAATGTAAAAAATGCTTCAAATGACTCTTTTATTGCGCTATATGACAGTATATACGCGATTTAATCGTTTTCAACATTGCGCAATAAATAAAGATGAAAAACATAAACCGATGGCGCGAACAGGTAGAGAAGATCAAGCGCAACATAATGATACCACTTAGAAGACCATAGCATTCTATGCGCAATAAATAAAGATGATAAACATAAACCGATGGCGCGAACAGGTAGAGAAGCTCAAGCGCATTATAATGATACCACTTGGGAGACCATAGCATTCTTTTTAAGAAAGATATTTGCAAATGTAAAAAATGCTTCAAATGACTCTTTTATTGCGCTATATGACAGTATATACGCGATTTAATCGTTTTCAACGTTGCGCAATAAATAAAGATGAAAAACATAAACCGATGGCGCGAACAGGTAGAGAAGATCAAGCGCAACATAATGATACCACTTAGAAGACCATAGCATTCTATGCGCAATAAATAAAGATGAAAAACATAAACCGATGGCGCGAACAGGTAGAGAAGATCAAGCGCAACATAATGATACCACTTAGAAGACCATAGCATTCTATGCGCAATAAATAAAGATGATAATCATAAACCGATGGCGCGAACAGGTAGAGAAGCTCAAGCGCATTATAATGATACCACTTGGGAGACCATAGCATTCTTTTTAAGAAAGATATTTGCAAATGTAAAAAATGCTTCAAATGACTCTTTTATTGCGCTATATGACAGTATATACGCGATTTAATCGTTTTCAACATTGCGCAATAAATAAAGATGAAAAACATAAACCGATGGCGCGAACAGGTAGAGAAGATCAAGCGCATCATAATGATACCACTTAGAAGACCATAGCATTCTATGCGCAATAAATAAAGATGAAAAACATAAACCGATGGCGCGAACAGGTAGAGAAGATCAAGCGCAACATAATGATACCACTTAGAAGACCATAGCATTCTATGCGCGATAAATAAAGATGATAAACATAAACCGATGGCGCGAACAGGTAGAGAAGCTCAAGCGCATTATAATGATACCACTTGGGAGACCATAGCATTCTTTTTAAGAAAGATATTTGCAAATGTAAAAAATGCTTCAAATGACTCTTTTATTGCGCTATATGACAGTATATACGCGATTTAATCGTTTTCAACATTGCGCAATAAATAAAGATGAAAAACATAAACCGATGGCGCGAACAGGTAGAGAAGATCAAGCGCAACATAATGATACCACTTAGAAGACCATAGCATTCTATGCGCAATAAATAAAGATGATAAACATAAACCGATGGCGCGAACAGGTAGAGAAGCTCAAGCGCATTATAATGATACCACTTGGGAGACCATAGCATTCTTTTTAAGAAAGATATTTGCAAATGTAAAAAATGCTTCAAATGACTCTTTTATTGCGCTATATGACAGTATATACGCGATTTAATCGTTTTCAACATTGCGCAATAAATAAAGATGAAAAACATAAACCGATGGCGCGAACAGGTAGAGAAGATCAAGCGCATCAGAATGATACCACTTAGAAGACCATAGCATTCTATGCGCAATAAATAAAGATGAAAAACATGAACCGATGGCGCGAACAGGTAGAGAAGATCAAGCGCAACATAATGATACCACTTAGAAGACCATAGCATTCTATGCGCAATAAATAAAGATGATAAACATAAACCGATGGCGCGAACAGGTAGAGAAGCTCAAGCGCATTATAATGATACCACTTGGGAGACCATAGCATTCTTTTTAAGAAAGATATTTGAAAATGTAAAAAATGCTTCAAATAACTCTTTTATTGCGCTATATGACAGTATATACGCGATTTAATCGTTTTCAACATTGCGCAATAAATAAAGATGAAAAACATAAACCGATGGCGCGAACAGGTAGAGAAGATCAAGCGCATCATAATGATACCACTTAGAAGACCATAGCATTCTATGCGAAATAAATAAAGATGAAAAACATAAACCGATGGCGCGAACAGGTAGAGAAGATCAAGCGCAACATAATGATACCACTTAGAAGACCATAGCATTCTATGCGCAATAAATAAAGATGATAAACATAAACCGATGGCGCGAACAGGTAGAGAAGCTCAAGCGCATTATAATGATACCACTTGGGAGACCATAGCATTCTTTTTAAGAAAGATATTTGCAAATGTAAAAAATGCTTCAAATGACTCTTTTATTGCGCTATATGACAGTATATACGCGATTTAATCGTTTTCAACGTTGCGCAATAAATAAAGATGAAAAACATAAACCGATGGCGCGAACAGGTAGAGAAGCTCAAGCGCATTATAATGATACCACTTGGGAGACCATAGCATTCTTTTTAAGAAAGATATTTGCAAATGTAAAAAATGCTTCAAATGACTCTTTTATTGCGCTATATGACAGTATATACGCGATTTAATCGTTTTCAACATTGCGCAATAAATAAAGATGAAAAACATAAACCGATGGCGCGAACAGGTAGAGAAGATCAAGCGCAACATAATGATACCACTTAGAAGACCATAGCATTCTATGCGCAATAAATAAAGATGATAAACATAAACCGATGGCGCGAACAGGTAGAGAAGCTCAAGCGCATTATAATGATACCACTTGGGAGACCATAGCATTCTTTTTAAGAAAGATATTTGCAAATGTAAAAAATGCTTCAAATGACTCTTTTATTGCGCTATATGACAGTATATACGCGATTTAATCGTTTTCAACATTGCGCAATAAATAAAGATGAAAAACATAAACCGATGGCGCGAACAGGTAGAGAAGATCAAGCGCATCAGAATGATACCACTTAGAAGACCATAGCATTCTATGCGCAATAAATAAAGATGAAAAACATGAACCGATGGCGCGAACAGGTAGAGAAGATCAAGCGCAACATAATGATACCACTTAGAAGACCATAGCATTCTATGCGCAATAAATAAAGATGATAAACATAAACCGATGGCGCGAACAGGTAGAGAAGCTCAAGCGCATTATAATGATACCACTTGGGAGACCATAGCATTCTTTTTAAGAAAGATATTTGAAAATGTAAAAAATGCTTCAAATAACTCTTTTATTGCGCTATATGACAGTATATACGCGATTTAATCGTTTTCAACATTGCGCAATAAATAAAGATGAAAAACATAAACCGATGGCGCGAACAGGTAGAGAAGATCAAGCGCATCATAATGATACCACTTAGAAGACCATAGCATTCTATGCGCAATAAATAAAGATGAAAAACATAAACCGATGGCGCGAACAGGTAGAGAAGATCAAGCGCAACATAATGATACCACTTAGAAGACCATAGCATTCTATGCGCAATAAATAAAGATGATAAACATAAACCGATGGCGCGAACAGGTAGAGAAGCTCAAGCGCATTATAATGATACCACTTGGGAGACCATAGCATTCTTTTTAAGAAAGATATTTGCAAATGTAAAAAATGCTTCAAATGACTCTTTTATTGCGCTATATGACAGTATATACGCGATTTAATCGTTTTCAACGTTGCGCAATAAATAAAGATGAAAAACATAAACCGATGGCGCGAACAGGTAGAGAAGATCAAGCGCAACATAATGATACCACTTAGAAGACCATAGCATTCTATGCGCAATAAATAAAGATGAAAAACATAAACCGATGGCGTGAACAGGTAGAGAAGATCAAGCGCAACATAATGATACCACTTAGAAGACCATAGCATTCTATGCGCAATAAATAAAGATGAAAAACATAAACCGATGGCGCGAACAGGTAGAGAAGATCAAGCGCAACATAATGATACCACTTAGAAGACCATAGCATTCTATGCGCAATAAATAAAGATGAAAAACATAAACCGATGGCGCGAACAGGTAGAGAAGATCAAGCGCAACATAATGATACCACTTAGAAGACCATAGCATTCTATGCGCAATAAATAAAGATGATAATCATAAACCGATGGCGCGAACAGGTAGAGAAGCTCAAGCGCATTATAATGATACCACTTGGGAGACCATAGCATTCTTTTTAAGAAAGATATTTGCAAATGTAAAAAATGCTTCAAATGACTCTTTTATTGCGCTATATGACAGTATATACGCGATTTAATCGTTTTCAACATTGCGCAATAAATAAAGATGAAAAACATAAACCGATGGCGCAAACAGGTAGAGAAGATCAAGCGCATCATAATGATTCCACTTAGAAGACCATAGCATTCTATGCGCAATAAATAAAGATGAAAAACATAAACCGATGGCGCGAACAGGTAGAGAAGATCAAGCGCAACATAATGATACCACTTAGAAGACCATAGCATTCTATGCGCAATAAATAAAGATGATAAACATAAACCGATGGCGCGAACAGGTAGAGAAGCTCAAGCGCATTATAATGATACCACTTGGGAGACCATAGCATTCTTTTTAAGAAAGATATTTGCAAATGTAAAAAATGCTTCAAATGACTCTTTTATTGCGCTATATGACAGTATATACGCGATTTAATCGTTTTCAACATTGCGCAATAAATAAAGATGAAAAACATAAACCGATGGCGCGAACAGGTAGAGAAGATCAAGCGCAACATAATGATACCACTTAGAAGACCATAGCATTCTATGCGCAATAAATAAAGATGAAAAACATAAACCGATGGCGCGAACAGGTAGAGAAGATCAAGCGCAACATAATGATACCACTTAGAAGACCATAGCATTCTATGCGCAATAAATAAAGATGATAAACATAAACCGATGGCGCGAACAGGTAGAGAAGCTCAAGCGCATTATAATGATACCACTTGGGAGACCATAGCATTCTTTTTAAGAAAGATATTTGCAAATGTAAAAAATGCTTCAAATGACTCTTTTATTGCGCTATATGACAGTATATACGCGATTTAATCGTTTTCAACATTGCGCAATAAATAAAGATGAAAAACATAAACCGATGGCGCGAACAGGTAGAGAAGATCAAGCGCAACATAATGATACCACTTAGAAGACCATAGCATTCTATGCGCAATAAATAAAGATGAAAAACATAAACCGATGGCGCGAACAGGTAGAGAAGATCAAGCGCAACATAATGATACCACTTAGAAGACCATAGCATTCTATGCGCAATAAATAAAGATGATAAACATAAACCGATGGCGCGAACAGGTAGAGAAGCTCAAGCGCATTATAATGATACCACTTGGGAGACCATAGCATTCTTTTTAAGAAAGATATTTGCAAATGTAAAAAATGCTTCAAATGACTCTTTTATTGCGCTATATGACAGTATATACGCGATTTAATCGTTTTCAACATTGCGCAATAAATAAAGATGAAAAACATAAACCGATGGCGCGAACAGGTAGAGAAGATCAAGCGCATCATAATGATACCACTTAGAAGACCATAGCATTCTATGCGCAATAAATAAAGATGAAAAACATAAACCGATGGCGCGAACAGGTAGAGAAGATCAAGCGCAACATAATGATACCACTTAGAAGACCATAGCATTCTATGCGCAATAAATAAAGATGATAAACATAAACCGATGGCGCGAACAGGTAGAGAAGCTCAAGCGCATTATAATGATACCACTTGGGAGACCATAGCATTCTTTTTAAGAAAGATATTTGCAAATGTAAAAAATGCTTCAAATGACTCTTTTATTGCGCTATATGACAGTATATACGCGATTTAATCGTTTTCAACGTTGCGCAATAAATAAAGATGAAAAACATAAACCGATGGCGCGAACAGGTAGAGAAGATCAAGCGCAACATAATGATACCACTTAGAAGACCATAGCATTCTATGCGCAATAAATAAAGATGAAAAACATAAACCGATGGCGCGAACAGGTAGAGAAGATCAAGCGCAACATAATGATACCACTTAGAAGACCATAGCATTCTATGCGCAATAAATAAAGATGATAAACATAAACCGATGGCGCGAACAGGTAGAGAAGCTCAAGCGCATTATAATGATACCACTTGGGAGACCATAGCATTCTTTTTAAGAAAGATATTTGCAAATGTAAAAAATGCTTCAAATGACTCTTTTATTGCGCTATATGACAGTATATACGCGATTTAATCGTTTTCAACATTGCGCAATAAATAAAGATGAAAAACAAAAACCGATGGCGCGAACAGGTAGAGAAGATCAAGCGCAACATAATGATACCACTTAGAAGACCATAGCATTCTATGCGCAATAAATAAAGATGATAAACATAAACCGATGGCGCGAACAGGTAGAGAAGCTCAAGCGCATTATAATGATACCACTTGGGAGACCATAGCATTCTTTTTAAGAAAGATATTTGCAAATGTAAAAAATGCTTCAAATGACTCTTTTATTGCGCTATATGACAGTATATACGCGATTTAATCGTTTTCAACGTTGCGCAATAAATAAAGATGAAAAACATAAACCGATGGCGCGAACAGGTAGAGAAGATCAAGCGCAACATAATGATACCACTTAGAAGACCATAGCATTCTATGCGCAATAAATAAAGATGAAAAACATAAACCGATGGCGCGAACAGGTAGAGAAGATCAAGCGCAACATAATGATACCACTTAGAAGACCATAGCATTCTATGCGCAATAAATAAAGATGATAATCATAAACCGATGGCGCGAACAGGTAGAGAAGCTCAAGCGCATTATAATGATACCACTTGGGAGACCATAGCATTCTTTTTAAGAAAGATATTTGCAAATGTAAAAAATGCTTCAAATGACTCTTTTATTGCGCTATATGACAGTATATACGCGATTTAATCGTTTTCAACATTGCGCAATAAATAAAGATGAAAAACATAAACCGATGGCGCGAACAGGTAGAGAAGATCAAGCGCATCATAATGATACCACTTAGAAGACCATAGCATTCTATGCGCAATAAATAAAGATGAAAAACATAAACCGATGGCGCGAACAGGTAGAGAAGATCAAGCGCAACATAATGATACCACTTAGAAGACCATAGCATTCTATGCGCAATAAATAAAGATGATAAACATAAACCGATGGCGCGAACAGGTAGAGAAGCTCAAGCGCATTATAATGATACCACTTGGGAGACCATAGCATTCTTTTTAAGAAAGATATTTGCAAATGTAAAAAATGCTTCAAATGACTCTTTTATTGCGCTATATGACAGTATATACGCGATTTAATCGTTTTCAACATTGCGCAATAAATAAAGATGAAAAACATAAACCGATGGCGCGAACAGGTAGAGAAGATCAAGCGCAACATAATGATACCACTTAGAAGACCATAGCATTCTATGCGCAATAAATAAAGATGATAAACATAAACCGATGGCGCGAACAGGTAGAGAAGCTCAAGCGCATTATAATGATACCACTTGGGAGACCATAGCATTCTTTTTAAGAAAGATATTTGCAAATGTAAAAAATGCTTCAAATGACTCTTTTATTGCGCTATATGACAGTATATACGCGATTTAATCGTTTTCAACATTGCGCAATAAATAAAGATGAAAAACATAAACCGATGGCGCGAACAGGTAGAGAAGATCAAGCGCATCAGAATGATACCACTTAGAAGACCATAGCATTCTATGCGCAATAAATAAAGATGAAAAACATGAACCGATGGCGCGAACAGGTAGAGAAGATCAAGCGCAACATAATGATACCACTTAGAAGACCATAGCATTCTATGCGCAATAAATAAAGATGATAAACATAAACCGATGGCGCGAACAGGTAGAGAAGCTCAAGCGCATTATAATGATACCACTTGGGAGACCATAGCATTCTTTTTAAGAAAGATATTTGAAAATGTAAAAAATGCTTCAAATAACTCTTTTATTGCGCTATATGACAGTATATACGCGATTTAATCGTTTTCAACATTGCGCAATAAATAAAGATGAAAAACATAAACCGATGGCGCGAACAGGTAGAGAAGATCAAGCGCATCATAATGATACCACTTAGAAGACCATAGCATTCTATGCGCAATAAATAAAGATGAAAAACATAAACCGATGGCGCGAACAGGTAGAGAAGATCAAGCGCAACATAATGATACCACTTAGAAGACCATAGCATTCTATGCGCAATAAATAAAGATGATAAACATAAACCGATGGCGCGAACAGGTAGAGAAGCTCAAGCGCATTATAATGATACCACTTGGGAGACCATAGCATTCTTTTTAAGAAAGATATTTGCAAATGTAAAAAATGCTTCAAATGACTCTTTTATTGCGCTATATGACAGTATATACGCGATTTAATCGTTTTCAACGTTGCGCAATAAATAAAGATGAAAAACATAAACCGATGGCGCGAACAGGTAGAGAAGATCAAGCGCAACATAATGATACCACTTAGAAGACCATAGCATTCTATGCGCAATAAATAAAGATGAAAAACATAAACCGATGGCGTGAACAGGTAGAGAAGATCAAGCGCAACATAATGATACCACTTAGAAGACCATAGCATTCTATGCGCAATAAATAAAGATGAAAAACATAAACCGATGGCGCGAACAGGTAGAGAAGATCAAGCGCAACATAATGATACCACTTAGAAGACCATAGCATTCTATGCGCAATAAATAAAGATGAAAAACATAAACCGATGGCGCGAACAGGTAGAGAAGATCAAGCGCAACATAATGATACCACTTAGAAGACCATAGCATTCTATGCGCAATAAATAAAGATGAAAAACATGAACCGATGGCGCGAACAGGTAGAGAAGATCAAGCGCATTATAATGATACCACTTGGGAGACCATAGCATTCTTTTTAAGAAAGATATTTGCAAATGTAAAAAATGCTTCAAATGACTCTTTTATTGCGCTATATGACAGTATATACGCGATTTAATCGTTTTCAACATTGCGCAATAAATAAAGATGAAAAACATAAACCGATGGCGCGAACAGGTAGAGAAGATCAAGCGCAACATAATGATACCACTTAGAAGACCATAGCATTCTATGCGCAATAAATAAAGATGATAAACATAAACCGATGGCGCGAACAGGTAGAGAAGCTCAAGCGCATTATAATGATACCACTTGGGAGACCATAGCATTCTTTTTAAGAAAGATATTTGCAAATGTAAAAAATGCTTCAAATGACTCTTTTATTGCGCTATATGACAGTATATACGCGATTTAATCGTTTTCAACATTGCGCAATAAATAAAGATGAAAAACATAAACCGATGGCGCGAACAGGTAGAGAAGATCAAGCGCAACATAATGATACCACTTAGAAGACCATAGCATTCTATGCGCAATAAATAAAGATGATAAACATAAACCGATGGCGCGAACAGGTAGAGAAGCTCAAGCGCATTATAATGATACCACTTGGGAGACCATAGCATTCTTTTTAAGAAAGATATTTGCAAATGTAAAAAATGCTTCAAATGACTCTTTTATTGCGCTATATGACAGTATATACGCGATTTAATCGTTTTCAACGTTGCGCAATAAATAAAGATGAAAAACATAAACCGATGGCGCGAACAGGTAGAGAAGATCAAGCGCAACATAATGATACCACTTAGAAGACCATAGCATTCTATGCGCAATAAATAAAGATGAAAAACATAAACCGATGGCGCGAACAGGTAGAGAAGATCAAGCGCAACATAATGATACCACTTAGAAGACCATAGCATTCTATGCGCAATAAATAAAGATGATAATCATAAACCGATGGCGCGAACAGGTAGAGAAGCTCAAGCGCATTATAATGATACCACTTGGGAGACCATAGCATTCTTTTTAAGAAAGATATTTGCAAATGTAAAAAATGCTTCAAATGACTCTTTTATTGCGCTATATGACAGTATATACGCGATTTAATCGTTTTCAACATTGCGCAATAAATAAAGATGAAAAACATAAACCGATGGCGCGAACAGGTAGAGAAGATCAAGCGCATCATAATGATACCACTTAGAAGACCATAGCATTCTATGCGCAATAAATAAAGATGAAAAACATAAACCGATGGCGCGAACAGGTAGAGAAGATCAAGCGCAACATAATGATACCACTTAGAAGACCATAGCATTCTATGCGCAATAAATAAAAATGATAAACATAAACCGATGGCGCGAACAGGTAGAGAAGCTCAAGCGCATTATAATGATACCACTTGGGAGACCATAGCATTCTTTTTAAGAAAGATATTTGCAAATGTAAAAAATGCTTCAAATGACTCTTTTATTGCGCTATATGACAGTATATACGCGATTTAATCGTTTTCAACATTGCGCAATAAATAAAGATGAAAAACATAAACCGATGGCGCGAACAGGTAGAGAAGATCAAGCGCATCAGAATGATACCACTTAGAAGACCATAGCATTCTATGCGCAATAAATAAAGATGAAAAACATGAACCGATGGCGCGAACAGGTAGAGAAGATCAAGCGCAACATAATGATACCACTTAGAAGACCATAGCATTCTATGCGCAATAAATAAAGATGATAAACATAAACCGATGGCGCGAACAGGTAGAGAAGCTCAAGCGCATTATAATGATACCACTTGGGAGACCATAGCATTCTTTTTAAGAAAGATATTTGAAAATGTAAAAAATGCTTCAAATAACTCTTTTATTGCGCTATATGACAGTATATACGCGATTTAATCGTTTTCAACATTGCGCAATAAATAAAGATGAAAAACATAAACCGATGGCGCGAACAGGTAGAGAAGATCAAGCGCATCATAATGATACCACTTAGAAGACCATAGCATTCTATGCGCAATAAATAAAGATGAAAAACATAAACCGATGGCGCGAACAGGTAGAGAAGATCAAGCGCAACATAATGATACCACTTAGAAGACCATAGCATTCTATGCGCAATAAATAAAGATGATAAACATAAACCGATGGCGCGAACAGGTAGAGAAGCTCAAGCGCATTATAATGATACCACTTGGGAGACCATAGCATTCTTTTTAAGAAAGATATTTGCAAATGTAAAAAATGCTTCAAATGACTCTTTTATTGCGCTATATGACAGTATATACGCGATTTAATCGTTTTCAACGTTGCGCAATAAATAAAGATGAAAAACATAAACCGATGGCGCGAACAGGTAGAGAAGATCAAGCGCAACATAATGATACCACTTAGAAGACCATAGCATTCTATGCGCAATAAATAAAGATGAAAAACATAAACCGATGGCGTGAACAGGTAGAGAAGATCAAGCGCAACATAATGATACCACTTAGAAGACCATAGCATTCTATGCGCAATAAATAAAGATGAAAAACATAAACCGATGGCGCGAACAGGTAGAGAAGATCAAGCGCAACATAATGATACCACTTAGAAGACCATAGCATTCTATGCGCAATAAATAAAGATGAAAAACATAAACCGATGGCGCGAACAGGTAGAGAAGATCAAGCGCAACATAATGATACCACTTAGAAGACCATAGCATTCTATGCGCAATAAATAAAGATGATAATCATAAACCGATGGCGCGAACAGGTAGAGAAGCTCAAGCGCATTATAATGATACCACTTGGGAGACCATAGCATTCTTTTTAAGAAAGATATTTGCAAATGTAAAAAATGCTTCAAATGACTCTTTTATTGCGCTATATGACAGTATATACGCGATTTAATCGTTTTCAACATTGCGCAATAAATAAAGATGAAAAACATAAACCGATGGCGCAAACAGGTAGAGAAGATCAAGCGCATCATAATGATTCCACTTAGAAGACCATAGCATTCTATGCGCAATAAATAAAGATGAAAAACATAAACCGATGGCGCGAACAGGTAGAGAAGATCAAGCGCAACATAATGATACCACTTAGAAGACCATAGCATTCTATGCGCAATAAATAAAGATGATAAACATAAACCGATGGCGCGAACAGGTAGAGAAGCTCAAGCGCATTATAATGATACCACTTGGGAGACCATAGCATTCTTTTTAAGAAAGATATTTGCAAATGTAAAAAATGCTTCAAATGACTCTTTTATTGCGCTATATGACAGTATATACGCGATTTAATCGTTTTCAACATTGCGCAATAAATAAAGATGAAAAACATAAACCGATGGCGCGAACAGGTAGAGAAGATCAAGCGCATCATAATGATACCACTTAGAAGACCATAGCATTCTATGCGCAATAAATAAAGATGAAAAACATAAACCGATGGCGCGAACAGGTAGAGAAGATCAAGCGCAACATAATGATACCACTTAGAAGACCATAGCATTCTATGCGCAATAAATAAAGATGATAAACATAAACCGATGGCGCGAACAGGTAGAGAAGCTCAAGCGCATTATAATGATACCACTTGGGAGACCATAGCATTCTTTTTAAGAAAGATATTTGCAAATGTAAAAAATGCTTCAAATGACTCTTTTATTGCGCTATATGACAGTATATACGCGATTTAATCGTTTTCAACGTTGCGCAATAAATAAAGATGAAAAACATAAACCGATGGCGCGAACAGGTAGAGAAGATCAAGCGCAACATAATGATACCACTTAGAAGACCATAGCATTCTATGCGCAATAAATAAAGATGAAAAACATAAACCGATGGCGTGAACAGGTAGAGAAGATCAAGCGCAACATAATGATACCACTTAGAAGACCATAGCATTCTATGCGCAATAAATAAAGATGAAAAACATAAACCGATGGCGCGAACAGGTAGAGAAGATCAAGCGCAACATAATGATACCACTTAGAAGACCATAGCATTCTATGCGCAATAAATAAAGATGAAAAACATAAACCGATGGCGCGAACAGGTAGAGAAGATCAAGCGCAACATAATGATACCACTTAGAAGACCATAGCATTCTATGCGCAATAAATAAAGATGATAATCATAAACCGATGGCGCGAACAGGTAGAGAAGCTCAAGCGCATTATAATGATACCACTTGGGAGACCATAGCATTCTTTTTAAGAAAGATATTTGCAAATGTAAAAAATGCTTCAAATGACTCTTTTATTGCGCTATATGACAGTATATACGCGATTTAATCGTTTTCAACATTGCGCAATAAATAAAGATGAAAAACATAAACCGATGGCGCAAACAGGTAGAGAAGATCAAGCGCATCATAATGATTCCACTTAGAAGACCATAGCATTCTATGCGCAATAAATAAAGATGAAAAACATAAACCGATGGCGCGAACAGGTAGAGAAGATCAAGCGCAACATAATGATACCACTTAGAAGACCATAGCATTCTATGCGCAATAAATAAAGATGATAAACATAAACCGATGGCGCGAACAGGTAGAGAAGCTCAAGCGCATTATAATGATACCACTTGGGAGACCATAGCATTCTTTTTAAGAAAGATATTTGCAAATGTAAAAAATGCTTCAAATGACTCTTTTATTGCGCTATATGACAGTATATACGCGATTTAATCGTTTTCAACATTGCGCAATAAATAAAGATGAAAAACATAAACCGATGGCGCGAACAGGTAGAGAAGATCAAGCGCAACATAATGATACCACTTAGAAGACCATAGCATTCTATGCGCAATAAATAAAGATGAAAAACATAAACCGATGGCGCGAACAGGTAGAGAAGATCAAGCGCAACATAATGATACCACTTAGAAGACCATAGCATTCTATGCGCAATAAATAAAGATGATAAACATAAACCGATGGCGCGAACAGGTAGAGAAGCTCAAGCGCATTATAATGATACCACTTGGGAGACCATAGCATTCTTTTTAAGAAAGATATTTGCAAATGTAAAAAATGCTTCAAATGACTCTTTTATTGCGCTATATGACAGTATATACGCGATTTAATCGTTTTCAACGTTGCGCAATAAATAAAGATGAAAAACATAAACCGATGGCGCGAACAGGTAGAGAAGATCAAGCGCAACATAATGATACCACTTAGAAGACCATAGCATTCTATGCGCAATAAATAAAGATGAAAAACATAAACCGATGGCGCGAACAGGTAGAGAAGATCAAGCGCAACATAATGATACCACTTAGAAGACCATAGCATTCTATGCGCAATAAATAAAGATGAAAAACATAAACCGATGGCGCGAACAGGTAGAGAAGATCAAGCGCAACATAATGATACCACTTAGAAGACCATAGCATTCTATGCGCAATAAATAAAGATGATAATCATAAACCGATGGCGCGAACAGGTAGAGAAGCTCAAGCGCATTATAATGATACCACTTGGGAGACCATAGCATTCTTTTTAAGAAAGATATTTGCAAATGTAAAAAATGCTTCAAATGACTCTTTTATTGCGCTATATGACAGTATATACGCGATTTAATCGTTTTCAACATTGCGCAATAAATAAAGATGAAAAACATAAACCGATGGCGCAAACAGGTAGAGAAGATCAAGCGCATCATAATGATTCCACTTAGAAGACCATAGCATTCTATGCGCAATAAATAAAGATGAAAAACATAAACCGATGGCGCGAACAGGTAGAGAAGATCAAGCGCAACATAATGATACCACTTAGAAGACCATAGCATTCTATGCGCAATAAATAAAGATGATAAACATAAACCGATGGCGCGAACAGGTAGAGAAGCTCAAGCGCATTATAATGATACCACTTGGGAGACCATAGCATTCTTTTTAAGAAAGATATTTGCAAATGTAAAAAATGCTTCAAATGACTCTTTTATTGCGCTATATGACAGTATATACGCGATTTAATCGTTTTCAACATTGCGCAATAAATAAAGATGAAAAACATAAACCGATGGCGCGAACAGGTAGAGAAGATCAAGCGCAACATAATGATACCACTTAGAAGACCATAGCATTCTATGCGCAATAAATAAAGATGAAAAACATAAACCGATGGCGCGAACAGGTAGAGAAGATCAAGCGCAACATAATGATACCACTTAGAAGACCATAGCATTCTATGCGCAATAAATAAAGATGATAAACATAAACCGATGGCACGAACAGGTAGAGAAGCTCAAGCGCATTATAATGATACCACTTGGGAGACCATAGCATTCTTTTTAAGAAAGATATTTGCAAATGTAAAAAATGCTTCAAATGACTCTTTTATTGCGCTATATGACAGTATATACGCGATTTAATCGTTTTCAACGTTGCGCAATAAATAAAGATGAAAAACATAAACCGATGGCGCGAACAGGTAGAGAAGATCAAGCGCAACATAATGATACCACTTAGAAGACCATAGCATTCTATGCGCAATAAATAAAGATGAAAAACATAAACCGATGGCGCGAACAGGTAGAGAAGATCAAGCGCAACATAATGATACCACTTAGAAGACCATAGCATTCTATGCGCAATAAATAAAGATGAAAAACATAAACCGATGGCGCGAACAGGTAGAGAAGATCAAGCGCAACATAATGATACCACTTAGAAGACCATAGCATTCTATGCGCAATAAATAAAGATGATAATCATAAACCGATGGCGCGAACAGGTAGAGAAGCTCAAGCGCATTATAATGATACCACTTGGGAGACCATAGCATTCTTTTTAAGAAAGATATTTGCAAATGTAAAAAATGCTTCAAATGACTCTTTTATTGCGCTATATGACAGTATATACGCGATTTAATCGTTTTCAACATTGCGCAATAAATAAAGATGAAAAACATAAACCGATGGCGCAAACAGGTAGAGAAGATCAAGCGCATCATAATGATTCCACTTAGAAGACCATAGCATTCTATGCGCAATAAATAAAGATGAAAAACATAAACCGATGGCGCGAACAGGTAGAGAAGATCAAGCGCAACATAATGATACCACTTAGAAGACCATAGCATTCTATGCGCAATAAATAAAGATGAAAAACATGAACCGATGGCGCGAACAGGTAGAGAAGATCAAGCGCATTATAATGATACCACTTGGGAGACCATAGCATTCTTTTTAAGAAAGATATTTGCAAATGTAAAAAATGCTTCAAATGACTCTTTTATTGCGCTATATGACAGTATATACGCGATTTAATCGTTTTCAACATTGCGCAATAAATAAAGATGAAAAACATAAACCGATGGCGCGAACAGGTAGAGAAGATCAAGCGCAACATAATGATACCACTTAGAAGACCATAGCATTCTATGCGCAATAAATAAAGATGATAAACATAAACCGATGGCGCGAACAGGTAGAGAAGCTCAAGCGCATTATAATGATACCACTTGGGAGACCATAGCATTCTTTTTAAGAAAGATATTTGCAAATGTAAAAAATGCTTCAAATGACTCTTTTATTGCGCTATATGACAGTATATACGCGATTTAATCGTTTTCAACGTTGCGCAATAAATAAAGATGAAAAACATAAACCGATGGCGCGAACAGGTAGAGAAGATCAAGCGCAACATAATGATACCACTTAGAAGACCATAGCATTCTATGCGCAATAAATAAAGATGAAAAACATAAACCGATGGCGCGAACAGGTAGAGAAGATCAAGCGCAACATAATGATACCACTTAGAAGACCATAGCATTCTATGCGCAATAAATAAAGATGATAAACATAAACCGATGGCGCGAACAGGTAGAGAAGCTCAAGCGCATTATAATGATACCACTTGGGAGACCATAGCATTCTTTTTAAGAAAGATATTTGCAAATGTAAAAAATGCTTCAAATGACTCTTTTATTGCGCTATATGACAGTATATACGCGATTTAATCGTTTTCAACATTGCGCAATAAATAAAGATGAAAAACATAAACCGATGGCGCGAACAGGTAGAGAAGATCAAGCGCAACATAATGATACCACTTAGAAGACCATAGCATTCTATGCGCAATAAATAAAGATGAAAAACATAAACCGATGGCGCGAACAGGTAGAGAAGATCAAGCGCAACATAATGATACCACTTAGAAGACCATAGCATTCTATGCGCAATAAATAAAGATGATAAACATAAACCGATGGCGCGAACAGGTAGAGAAGCTCAAGCGCATTATAATGATACCACTTGGGAGACCATAGCATTCTTTTTAAGAAAGATATTTGCAAATGTAAAAAATGCTTCAAATGACTCTTTTATTGCGCTATATGACAGTATATACGCGATTTAATCGTTTTCAACATTGCGCAATAAATAAAGATGAAAAACATAAACCGATGGCGCGAACAGGTAGAGAAGATCAAGCGCAACATAATGATACCACTTAGAAGACCATAGCATTCTATGCGCAATAAATAAAGATGAAAAACATAAACCGATGGCGCGAACAGGTAGAGAAGATCAAGCGCAACATAATGATACCACTTAGAAGATCATAGCATTCTATGCGCAATAAATAAAGATGATAAACATAAACCGATGGCGCGAACAGGTAGAGAAGCTCAAGCGCATTATAATGATACCACTTGGGAGACCATAGCATTCTTTTTAAGAAAGATATTTGCAAATGTAAAAAATGCTTCAAATGACTCTTTTATTGCGCTATATGACAGTATATACGCGATTTAATCGTTTTCAACATTGCGCAATAAATAAAGATGAAAAACATAAACCGATGGCGCGAACAGGTAGAGAAGATCAAGCGCATCATAATGATACCACTTAGAAGACCATAGCATTCTATGCGCAATAAATAAAGATGAAAAACATAAACCGATGGCGCGAACAGGTAGAGAAGATCAAGCGCAACATAATGATACCACTTAGAAGACCATAGCATTCTATGCGCAATAAATAAAGATGGAAAACATAAACCGATGGCGCGAACAGGTAGAGAAGATCAAGCGCAACATAATGATACCACTTAGAAGACCATAGCATTCTATGCGCAATAAATAAAGATGATAATCATAAACCGATGGCGCGAACAGGTAGAGAAGCTCAAGCGCATTATAATGATACCACTTGGGAGACCATAGCATTCTTTTTAAGAAAGATATTTGCAAATGTAAAAAATGCTTCAAATGACTCTTTTATTGCGCTATATGACAGTATATACGCGATTTAATCGTTTTCAACATTGCGCAATAAATAAAGATGAAAAACATAAACCGATGGCGCGAACAGGTAGAGAAGATCAAGCGCATCATAATGATACCACTTAGAAGACCATAGCATTCTATGCGCAATAAATAAAGATGAAAAACATAAACCGATGGCGCGAACAGGTAGAGAAGATCAAGCGCAACATAATGATACCACTTAGAAGACCATAGCATTCTATGCGCAATAAATAAAGATGATAAACATAAACCGATGGCGCGAACAGGTAGAGAAGCTCAAGCGCATTATAATGATACCACTTGGGAGACCATAGCATTCTTTTTAAGAAAGATATTTGCAAATGTAAAAAATGCTTCAAATGACTCTTTTATTGCGCTATATGACAGTATATACGCGATTTAATCGTTTTCAACGTTGCGCAATAAATAAAGATGAAAAACATAAACCGATGGCGCGAACAGGTAGAGAAGATCAAGCGCAACATAATGATACCACTTAGAAGACCATAGCATTCTATGCGCAATAAATAAAGATGAAAAACATAAACCGATGGCGCGAACAGGTAGAGAAGATCAAGCGCAACATAATGATACCACTTAGAAGACCATAGCATTCTATGCGCAATAAATAAAGATGATAAACATAAACCGATGGCGCGAACAGGTAGAGAAGCTCAAGCGCATTATAATGATACCACTTGGGAGACCATAGCATTCTTTTTAAGAAAGATATTTGCAAATGTAAAAAATGCTTCAAATGACTCTTTTATTGCGCTATATGACAGTATATACGCGATTTAATCGTTTTCAACATTGCGCAATAAATAAAGATGAAAAACATAAACCGATGGCGCGAACAGGTAGAGAAGATCAAGCGCAACATAATGATACCACTTAGAAGACCATAGCATTCTATGCGCAATAAATAAAGATGATAAACATAAACCGATGGCGCGAACAGGTAGAGAAGCTCAAGCGCATTATAATGATACCACTTGGGAGACCATAGCATTCTTTTTAAGAAAGATATTTGCAAATGTAAAAAATGCTTCAAATGACTCTTTTATTGCGCTATATGACAGTATATACGCGATTTAATCGTTTTCAACGTTGCGCAATAAATAAAGATGAAAAACATAAACCGATGGCGCGAACAGGTAGAGAAGATCAAGCGCAACATAATGATACCACTTAGAAGACCATAGCATTCTATGCGCAATAAATAAAGATGATAATCATAAACCGATGGCGCGAACAGGTAGAGAAGCTCAAGCGCATTATAATGATACCACTTGGGAGACCATAGCATTCTTTTTAAGAAAGATATTTGCAAATGTAAAAAATGCTTCAAATGACTCTTTTATTGCGCTATATGACAGTATATACGCGATTTAATCGTTTTCAACATTGCGCAATAAATAAAGATGAAAAACATAAACCGATGGCGCGAACAGGTAGAGAAGATCAAGCGCATCATAATGATACCACTTAGAAGACCATAGCATTCTATGCGCAATAAATAAAGATGAAAAACATAAACCGATGGCGCGAACAGGTAGAGAAGATCAAGCGCAACATAATGATACCACTTAGAAGACCATAGCATTCTATGCGCAATAAATAAAGATGATAAACATAAACCGATGGCGCGAACAGGTAGAGAAGCTCAAGCGCATTATAATGATACCACTTGGGAGACCATAGCATTCTTTTTAAGAAAGATATTTGCAAATGTAAAAAATGCTTCAAATGACTCTTTTATTGCGCTATATGACAGTATATACGCGATTTAATCGTTTTCAACGTTGCGCAATAAATAAAGATGAAAAACATAAACCGATGGCGCGAACAGGTAGAGAAGATCAAGCGCAACATAATGATACCACTTAGAAGACCATAGCATTCTATGCGCAATAAATAAAGATGAAAAACATAAACCGATGGCGCGAACAGGTAGAGAAGATCAAGCGCAACATAATGATACCACTTAGAAGACCATAGCATTCTATGCGCAATAAATAAAGATGAAAAACATAAACCGATGGCGCGAACAGGTAGAGAAGATCAAGCGCAACATAATCATACCACTTAGAAGACCATAGCATTCTATGCGCAATAAATAAAGATGATAATCATAAACCGATGGCGCGAACAGGTAGAGAAGCTCAAGCGCATTATAATGATACCACTTGGGAGACCATAGCATTCTTTTTAAGAAAGATATTTGCAAATGTAAAAAATGCTTCAAATGACTCTTTTATTGCGCTATATGACAGTATATACGCGATTTAATCGTTTTCAACATTGCGCAATAAATAAAGATGAAAAACATAAACCGATGGCGCAAACAGGTAGAGAAGATCAAGCGCATCATAATGATTCCACTTAGAAGACCATAGCATTCTATGCGCAATAAATAAAGATGAAAAACATAAACCGATGGCGCGAACAGGTAGAGAAGATCAAGCGCAACATAATGATACCACTTAGAAGACCATAGCATTCTATGCGCAATAAATAAAGATGATAAACATAAACCGATGGCGCGAACAGGTAGAGAAGCTCAAGCGCATTATAATGATACCACTTGGGAGACCATAGCATTCTTTTTAAGAAAGATATTTGCAAATGTAAAAAATGCTTCAAATGACTCTTTTATTGCGCTATATGACAGTATATACGCGATTTAATCGTTTTCAACATTGCGCAATAAATAAAGATGAAAAACATAAACCGATGGCGCGAACAGGTAGAGAAGATCAAGCGCAACATAATGATACCACTTAGAAGACCATAGCATTCTATGCGCAATAAATAAAGATGAAAAACATAAACCGATGGCGCGAACAGGTAGAGAAGATCAAGCGCAACATAATGATACCACTTAGAAGACCATAGCATTCTATGCGCAATAAATAAAGATGATAAACATAAACCGATGGCGCGAACAGGTAGAGAAGCTCAAGCGCATTATAATGATACCACTTGGGAGACCATAGCATTCTTTTTAAGAAAGATATTTGCAAATGTAAAAAATGCTTCAAATGACTCTTTTATTGCGCTATATGACAGTATATACGCGATTTAATCGTTTTCAACATTGCGCAATAAATAAAGATGAAAAACATAAACCGATGGCGCGAACAGGTAGAGAAGATCAAGCGCATCATAATGATACCACTTAGAAGACCATAGCATTCTATGCGCAATAAATAAAGATGAAAAACATAAACCGATGGCGCGAACAGGTAGAGAAGATCAAGCGCAACATAATGATACCACTTAGAAGACCATAGCATTCTATGCGCAATAAATAAAGATGATAAACATAAACCGATGGCGCGAACAGGTAGAGAAGCTCAAGCGCATTATAATGATACCACTTGGGAGACCATAGCATTCTTTTTAAGAAAGATATTTGCAAATGTAAAAAATGCTTCAAATGACTCTTTTATTGCGCTATATGACAGTATATACGCGATTTAATCGTTTTCAACATTGCGCAATAAATAAAGATGAAAAACATAAACCGATGGCGCAAACAGGTAGAGAAGATCAAGCGCATCATAATGATTCCACTTAGAAGACCATAGCATTCTATGCGCAATAAATAAAGATGAAAAACATAAACCGATGGCGCGAACAGGTAGAGAAGATCAAGCGCAACATAATGATACCACTTAGAAGACCATAGCATTCTATGCGCAATAAATAAAGATGATAAACATAAACCGATGGCGCGAACAGGTAGAGAAGCTCAAGCGCATTATAATGATACCACTTGGGAGACCATAGCATTCTTTTTAAGAAAGATATTTGCAAATGTAAAAAATGCTTCAAATGACTCTTTTATTGCGCTATATGACAGTATATACGCGATTTAATCGTTTTCAACATTGCGCAATAAATAAAGATGAAAAACATAAACCGATGGCGCGAACAGGTAGAGAAGATCAAGCGCAACATAATGATACCACTTAGAAGACCATAGCATTCTATGCGCAATAAATAAAGATGAAAAACATAAACCGATGGCGCGAACAGGTAGAGAAGATCAAGCGCAACATAATGATACCACTTAGAAGACCATAGCATTCTATGCGCAATAAATAAAGATGATAAACATAAACCGATGGCGCGAACAGGTAGAGAAGCTCAAGCGCATTATAATGATACCACTTGGGAGACCATAGCATTCTTTTTAAGAAAGATATTTGCAAATGTAAAAAATGCTTCAAATGACTCTTTTATTGCGCTATATGACAGTATATACGCGATTTAATCGTTTTCAACATTGCGCAATAAATAAAGATGAAAAACATAAACCGATGGCGCGAACAGGTAGAGAAGATCAAGCGCATCATAATGATACCACTTAGAAGACCATAGCATTCTATGCGCAATAAATAAAGATGAAAAACATAAACCGATGGCGCGAACAGGTAGAGAAGATCAAGCGCAACATAATGATACCACTTAGAAGACCATAGCATTCTATGCGCAATAAATAAAGATGATAAACATAAACCGATGGCGCGAACAGGTAGAGAAGCTCAAGCGCATTATAATGATACCACTTGGGAGACCATAGCATTCTTTTTAAGAAAGATATTTGCAAATGTAAAAAATGCTTCAAATGACTCTTTTATTGCGCTATATGACAGTATATACGCGATTTAATCGTTTTCAACATTGCGCAATAAATAAAGATGAAAAACATAAACCGATGGCGCAAACAGGTAGAGAAGATCAAGCGCATCATAATGATTCCACTTAGAAGACCATAGCATTCTATGCGCAATAAATAAAGATGAAAAACATAAACCGATGGCGCGAACAGGTAGAGAAGATCAAGCGCAACATAATGATACCACTTAGAAGACCATAGCATTCTATGCGCAATAAATAAAGATGATAAACATAAACCGATGGCGCGAACAGGTAGAGAAGCTCAAGCGCATTATAATGATACCACTTGGGAGACCATAGCATTCTTTTTAAGAAAGATATTTGCAAATGTAAAAAATGCTTCAAATGACTCTTTTATTGCGCTATATGACAGTATATACGCGATTTAATCGTTTTCAACATTGCGCAATAAATAAAGATGAAAAACATAAACCGATGGCGCGAACAGGTAGAGAAGATCAAGCGCAACATAATGATACCACTTAGAAGACCATAGCATTCTATGCGCAATAAATAAAGATGAAAAACATAAACCGATGGCGCGAACAGGTAGAGAAGATCAAGCGCAACATAATGATACCACTTAGAAGACCATAGCATTCTATGCGCAATAAATAAAGATGATAAACATAAACCGATGGCGCGAACAGGTAGAGAAGCTCAAGCGCATTATAATGATACCACTTGGGAGACCATAGCATTCTTTTTAAGAAAGATATTTGCAAATGTAAAAAATGCTTCAAATGACTCTTTTATTGCGCTATATGACAGTATATACGCGATTTAATCGTTTTCAACATTGCGCAATAAATAAAGATGAAAAACATAAACCGATGGCGCGAACAGGTAGAGAAGATCAAGCGCATCATAATGATACCACTTAGAAGACCATAGCATTCTATGCGCAATAAATAAAGATGAAAAACATAAACCGATGGCGCGAACAGGTAGAGAAGATCAAGCGCAACATAATGATACCACTTAGAAGACCATAGCATTCTATGCGCAATAAATAAAGATGATAAACATAAACCGATGGCGCGAACAGGTAGAGAAGCTCAAGC
This sequence comes from Strongylocentrotus droebachiensis, assembly GCA_035222895.1. NCBI lineage: Eukaryota > Metazoa > Echinodermata > Echinoidea > Camarodonta > Strongylocentrotidae > Strongylocentrotus > Strongylocentrotus droebachiensis. The sequence goes on along the minus strand of JAVYIG010002503.1, from coordinate 22,087 downwards.
GCATTATAATGATACCACTTGGGAGACCATAGCATTCTTTTTAAGAAAGATATTTGCAAATGTAAAAAATGCTTCAAATGACTCTTTTATTGCGCTATATGACAGTATATACGCGATTTAATCGTTTTCAACGTTGCGCAATAAATAAAGATGAAAAACATAAACCGATGGCGCGAACAGGTAGAGAAGATCAAGCGCAACATAATGATACCACTTAGAAGACCATAGCATTCTATGCGCAATAAATAAAGATGAAAAACATAAACCGATGGCGCGAACAGGTAGAGAAGATCAAGCGCAACATAATGATACCACTTAGAAGACCATAGCATTCTATGCGCAATAAATAAAGATGATAATCATAAACCGATGGCGCGAACAGGTAGAGAAGCTCAAGCGCATTATAATGATACCACTTGGGAGACCATAGCATTCTTTTTAAGAAAGATATTTGCAAATGTAAAAAATGCTTCAAATGACTCTTTTATTGCGCTATATGACAGTATATACGCGATTTAATCGTTTTCAACATTGCGCAATAAATAAAGATGAAAAACATAAACCGATGGCGCGAACAGGTAGAGAAGATCAAGCGCATCATAATGATACCACTTAGAAGACCATAGCATTCTATGCGCAATAAATAAAGATGAAAAACATAAACCGATGGCGCGAACAGGTAGAGAAGATCAAGCGCAACATAATGATACCACTTAGAAGACCATAGCATTCTATGCGCAATAAATAAAGATGATAAACATAAACCGATGGCGCGAACAGGTAGAGAAGCTCAAGCGCATTATAACGATACCACTTGGGAGACCATAGCATTCTTTTTAAGAAAGATATTTGCAAATGTAAAAAATGCTTCAAATGACTCTTTTATTGCGCTATATGACAGTATATACGCGATTTAATCGTTTTCAACGTTGCGCAATAAATAAAGATGAAAAACATAAACCGATGGCGCGAACAGGTAGAGAAGATCAAGCGCAACATAATGATACCACTTAGAAGACCATAGCATTCTATGCGCAATAAATAAAGATGAAAAACATAAACCGATGGCGCGAACAGGTAGAGAAGATCAAGCGCAACATAATGATACCACTTAGAAGACCATAGCATTCTATGCGCAATAAATAAAGATGAAAAACATGAACCGATGGCGCGAACAGGTAGAGAAGATCAAGCGCATTATAATGATACCACTTGGGAGACCATAGCATTCTTTTTAAGAAAGATATTTGCAAATGTAAAAAATGCTTCAAATGACTCTTTTATTGCGCTATATGACAGTATATACGCGATTTAATCGTTTTCAACATTGCGCAATAAATAAAGATGAAAAACATAAACCGATGGCGCGAACAGGTAGAGAAGATCAAGCGCAACATAATGATACCACTTAGAAGACCATAGCATTCTATGCGCAATAAATAAAGATGATAAACATAAACCGATGGCGCGAACAGGTAGAGAAGCTCAAGCGCATTATAATGATACCACTTGGGAGACCATAGCATTCTTTTTAAGAAAGATATTTGCAAATGTAAAAAATGCTTCAAATGACTCTTTTATTGCGCTATATGACAGTATATACGCGATTTAATCGTTTTCAACGTTGCGCAATAAATAAAGATGAAAAACATAAACCGATGGCGCGAACAGGTAGAGAAGATCAAGCGCAACATAATGATACCACTTAGAAGACCATAGCATTCTATGCGCAATAAATAAAGATGAAAAACATAAACCGATGGCGCGAACAGGTAGAGAAGATCAAGCGCAACATAATGATACCACTTAGAAGACCATAGCATTCTATGCGCAATAAATAAAGATGATAAACATAAACCGATGGCGCGAACAGGTAGAGAAGCTCAAGCGCATTATAATGATACCACTTGGGAGACCATAGCATTCTTTTTAAGAAAGATATTTGCAAATGTAAAAAATGCTTCAAATGACTCTTTTATTGCGCTATATGACAGTATATACGCGATTTAATCGTTTTCAACGTTGCGCAATAAATAAAGATGAAAAACATAAACCGATGGCGCGAACAGGTAGAGAAGATCAAGCGCAACATAATGATACCACTTAGAAGACCATAGCATTCTATGCGCAATAAATAAAGATGGAAAACATAAACCGATGGCGCGAACAGGTAGAGAAGATCAAGCGCAACATAATGATACCACTTAGAAGACCATAGCATTCTATGCGCAATAAATAAAGATGATAATCATAAACCGATGGCGCGAACAGGTAGAGAAGCTCAAGCGCATTATAATGATACCACTTGGGAGACCATAGCATTCTTTTTAAGAAAGATATTTGCAAATGTAAAAAATGCTTCAAATGACTCTTTTATTGCGCTATATGACAGTATATACGCGATTTAATCGTTTTCAACATTGCGCAATAAATAAAGATGAAAAACATAAACCGATGGCGCGAACAGGTAGAGAAGATCAAGCGCATCATAATGATACCACTTAGAAGACCATAGCATTCTATGCGCAATAAATAAAGATGAAAAACATAAACCGATGGCGCGAACAGGTAGAGAAGATCAAGCGCAACATAATGATACCACTTAGAAGACCATAGCATTCTATGCGCAATAAATAAAGATGATAAACATAAACCGATGGCGCGAACAGGTAGAGAAGCTCAAGCGCATTATAATGATACCACTTGGGAGACCATAGCATTCTTTTTAAGAAAGATATTTGCAAATGTAAAAAATGCTTCAAATGACTCTTTTATTGCGCTATATGACAGTATATACGCGATTTAATCGTTTTCAACGTTGCGCAATAAATAAAGATGAAAAACATAAACCGATGGCGCGAACAGGTAGAGAAGATCAAGCGCAACATAATGATACCACTTAGAAGACCATAGCATTCTATGCGCAATAAATAAAGATGATAAACATAAACCGATGGCGCGAACAGGTAGAGAAGCTCAAGCGCATTATAATGATACCACTTGGGAGACCATAGCATTCTTTTTAAGAAAGATATTTGCAAATGTAAAAAATGCTTCAAATGACTCTTTTATTGCGCTATATGACAGTATATACGCGATTTAATCGTTTTCAACGTTGCGCAATAAATAAAGATGATAAACATAAACCGATGGCGCGAACAGGTAGAGAAGCTCAAGCGCATTATAATGATACCACTTGGGAGACCATAGCATTCTTTTTAAGAAAGATATTTGCAAATGTAAAAAATGCTTCAAATGACTCTTTTATTGCGCTATATGACAGTATATACGCGATTTAATCGTTTTCAACATTGCGCAATAAATAAAGATGAAAAACATAAACCGATGGCGCGAACAGGTAGAGAAGATCAAGCGCAACATAATGATACCACTTAGAAGACCATAGCATTCTATGCGCAATAAATAAAGATGATAAACATAAACCGATGGCGCGAACAGGTAGAGAAGCTCAAGCGCATTATAATGATACCACTTGGGAGACCATAGCATTCTTTTTAAGAAAGATATTTGCAAATGTAAAAAATGCTTCAAATGACTCTTTTATTGCGCTATATGACAGTATATACGCGATTTAATCGTTTTCAACGTTGCGCAATAAATAAAGATGAAAAACATAAACCGATGGCGTGAACAGGTAGAGAAGATCAAGCGCAACATAATGATACCACTTAGAAGACCATAGCATTCTATGCGCAATAAATAAAGATGAAAAACATAAACCGATGGCGCGAACAGGTAGAGAAGATCAAGCGCAACATAATGATACCACTTAGAAGACCATAGCATTCTATGCGCAATAAATAAAGATGAAAAACATAAACCGATGGCGCGAACAGGTAGAGAAGATCAAGCGCAACATAATGATACCACTTAGAAGACCATAGCATTCTATGCGCAATAAATAAAGATGATAATCATAAACCGATGGCGCGAACAGGTAGAGAAGATCAAGCGCATTATAATGATACCACTTGGGAGACCATAGCATTCTTTTTAAGAAAGATATTTGCAAATGTAAAAAATGCTTCAAATGACTCTTTTATTGCGCTATATGACAGTATATACGCGATTTAATCGTTTTCAACATTGCGCAATAAATAAAGATGAAAAACATAAACCGATGGCGCGAACAGGTAGAGAAGATCAAGCGCATTATAATGATACCACTTGGGAGACCATAGCATTCTTTTTAAGAAAGATATTTGCAAATGTAAAAAATGCTTCAAATGACTCTTTTATTGCGCTATATGACAGTATATACGCGATTTAATCGTTTTCAACGTTGCGCAATAAATAAAGATGAAAAACATAAACCGATGGCGCGAACAGGTAGAGAAGATCAAGCGCAACATAATGATACCACTTAGAAGACCATAGCATTCTATGCGCAATAAATAAAGATGAAAAACATAAACCGATGGCGCGAACAGGTAGAGAAGATCAAGCGCAACATAATGATACCACTTAGAAGACCATAGCATTCTATGCGCAATAAATAAAGATGATAAACATAAACCGATGGCGCGAACAGGTAGAGAAGCTCAAGCGCATTATAATGATACCACTTGGGAGACCATAGCATTCTTTTTAAGAAAGATATTTGCAAATGTAAAAAATGCTTCAAATGACTCTTTTATTGCGCTATATGACAGTATATACGCGATTTAATCGTTTTCAACGTTGCGCAATAAATAAAGATGAAAAACATAAACCGATGGCGCGAACAGGTAGAGAAGATCAAGCGCAACATAATGATACCACTTAGAAGACCATAGCATTCTATGCGCAATAAATAAAGATGGAAAACATAAACCGATGGCGCGAACAGGTAGAGAAGATCAAGCGCAACATAATGATACCACTTAGAAGACCATAGCATTCTATGCGCAATAAATAAAGATGATAATCATAAACCGATGGCGCGAACAGGTAGAGAAGCTCAAGCGCATTATAATGATACCACTTGGGAGACCATAGCATTCTTTTTAAGAAAGATATTTGCAAATGTAAAAAATGCTTCAAATGACTCTTTTATTGCGCTATATGACAGTATATACGCGATTTAATCGTTTTCAACATTGCGCAATAAATAAAGATGAAAAACATAAACCGATGGCGCGAACAGGTAGAGAAGATCAAGCGCATCATAATGATACCACTTAGAAGACCATAGCATTCTATGCGCAATAAATAAAGATGAAAAACATAAACCGATGGCGCGAACAGGTAGAGAAGATCAAGCGCAACATAATGATACCACTTAGAAGACCATAGCATTCTATGCGCAATAAATAAAGATGATAAACATAAACCGATGGCGCGAACAGGTAGAGAAGCTCAAGCGCATTATAATGATACCACTTGGGAGACCATAGCATTCTTTTTAAGAAAGATATTTGCAAATGTAAAAAATGCTTCAAATGACTCTTTTATTGCGCTATATGACAGTATATACGCGATTTAATCGTTTTCAACGTTGCGCAATAAATAAAGATGAAAAACATAAACCGATGGCGCGAACAGGTAGAGAAGATCAAGCGCAACATAATGATACCACTTAGAAGACCATAGCATTCTATGCGCAATAAATAAAGATGAAAAACATAAACCGATGGCGCGAACAGGTAGAGAAGATCAAGCGCAACATAATGATACCACTTAGAAGACCATAGCATTCTATGCGCAATAAATAAAGATGATAAACATAAACCGATGGCGCGAACAGGTAGAGAAGCTCAAGCGCATTATAATGATACCACTTGGGAGACCATAGCATTCTTTTTAAGAAAGATATTTGCAAATGTAAAAAATGCTTCAAATGACTCTTTTATTGCGCTATATGACAGTATATACGCGATTTAATCGTTTTCAACATTGCGCAATAAATAAAGATGAAAAACATAAACCGATGGCGCGAACAGGTAGAGAAGATCAAGCGCAACATAATGATACCACTTAGAAGACCATAGCATTCTATGCGCAATAAATAAAGATGATAAACATAAACCGATGGCGCGAACAGGTAGAGAAGCTCAAGCGCATTATAATGATACCACTTGGGAGACCATAGCATTCTTTTTAAGAAAGATATTTGCAAATGTAAAAAATGCTTCAAATGACTCTTTTATTGCGCTATATGACAGTATATACGCGATTTAATCGTTTTCAACGTTGCGCAATAAATAAAGATGAAAAACATAAACCGATGGCGTGAACAGGTAGAGAAGATCAAGCGCAACATAATGATACCACTTAGAAGACCATAGCATTCTATGCGCAATAAATAAAGATGAAAAACATAAACCGATGGCGCGAACAGGTAGAGAAGATCAAGCGCAACATAATGATACCACTTAGAAGACCATAGCATTCTATGCGCAATAAATAAAGATGAAAAACATAAACCGATGGCGCGAACAGGTAGAGAAGATCAAGCGCAACATAATGATACCACTTAGAAGACCATAGCATTCTATGCGCAATAAATAAAGATGATAATCATAAACCGATGGCGCGAACAGGTAGAGAAGATCAAGCGCATTATAATGATACCACTTGGGAGACCATAGCATTCTTTTTAAGAAAGATATTTGCAAATGTAAAAAATGCTTCAAATGACTCTTTTATTGCGCTATATGACAGTATATACGCGATTTAATCGTTTTCAACATTGCGCAATAAATAAAGATGAAAAACATAAACCGATGGCGCGAACAGGTAGAGAAGATCAAGCGCATTATAATGATACCACTTGGGAGACCATAGCATTCTTTTTAAGAAAGATATTTGCAAATGTAAAAAATGCTTCAAATGACTCTTTTATTGCGCTATATGACAGTATATACGCGATTTAATCGTTTTCAACGTTGCGCAATAAATAAAGATGAAAAACATAAACCGATGGCGCGAACAGGTAGAGAAGATCAAGCGCAACATAATGATACCACTTAGAAGACCATAGCATTCTATGCGCAATAAATAAAGATGAAAAACATAAACCGATGGCGCGAACAGGTAGAGAAGATCAAGCGCAACATAATGATACCACTTAGAAGACCATAGCATTCTATGCGCAATAAATAAAGATGATAAACATAAACCGATGGCGCGAACAGGTAGAGAAGCTCAAGCGCATTATAATGATACCACTTGGGAGACCATAGCATTCTTTTTAAGAAAGATATTTGCAAATGTAAAAAATGCTTCAAATGACTCTTTTATTGCGCTATATGACAGTATATACGCGATTTAATCGTTTTCAACGTTGCGCAATAAATAAAGATGAAAAACATAAACCGATGGCGCGAACAGGTAGAGAAGATCAAGCGCAACATAATGATACCACTTAGAAGACCATAGCATTCTATGCGCAATAAATAAAGATGGAAAACATAAACCGATGGCGCGAACAGGTAGAGAAGATCAAGCGCAACATAATGATACCACTTAGAAGACCATAGCATTCTATGCGCAATAAATAAAGATGATAATCATAAACCGATGGCGCGAACAGGTAGAGAAGCTCAAGCGCATTATAATGATACCACTTGGGAGACCATAGCATTCTTTTTAAGAAAGATATTTGCAAATGTAAAAAATGCTTCAAATGACTCTTTTATTGCGCTATATGACAGTATATACGCGATTTAATCGTTTTCAACATTGCGCAATAAATAAAGATGAAAAACATAAACCGATGGCGCGAACAGGTAGAGAAGATCAAGCGCATCATAATGATACCACTTAGAAGACCATAGCATTCTATGCGCAATAAATAAAGATGAAAAACATAAACCGATGGCGCGAACAGGTAGAGAAGATCAAGCGCAACATAATGATACCACTTAGAAGACCATAGCATTCTATGCGCAATAAATAAAGATGATAAACATAAACCGATGGCGCGAACAGGTAGAGAAGCTCAAGCGCATTATAATGATACCACTTGGGAGACCATAGCATTCTTTTTAAGAAAGATATTTGCAAATGTAAAAAATGCTTCAAATGACTCTTTTATTGCGCTATATGACAGTATATACGCGATTTAATCGTTTTCAACGTTGCGCAATAAATAAAGATGAAAAACATAAACCGATGGCGCGAACAGGTAGAGAAGATCAAGCGCAACATAATGATACCACTTAGAAGACCATAGCATTCTATGCGCAATAAATAAAGATGAAAAACATAAACCGATGGCGCGAACAGGTAGAGAAGATCAAGCGCAACATAATGATACCACTTAGAAGACCATAGCATTCTATGCGCAATAAATAAAGATGATAAACATAAACCGATGGCGCGAACAGGTAGAGAAGCTCAAGCGCATTATAATGATACCACTTGGGAGACCATAGCATTCTTTTTAAGAAAGATATTTGCAAATGTAAAAAATGCTTCAAATGACTCTTTTATTGCGCTATATGACAGTATATACGCGATTTAATCGTTTTCAACATTGCGCAATAAATAAAGATGAAAAACATAAACCGATGGCGCGAACAGGTAGAGAAGATCAAGCGCATTATAATGATACCACTTGGGAGACCATAGCATTCTTTTTAAGAAAGATATTTGCAAATGTAAAAAATGCTTCAAATGACTCTTTTATTGCGCTATATGACAGTATATACGCGATTTAATCGTTTTCAACGTTGCGCAATAAATAAAGATGAAAAACATAAACCGATGGCGCGAACAGGTAGAGAAGATCAAGCGCAACATAATGATACCACTTAGAAGACCATAGCATTCTATGCGCAATAAATAAAGATGAAAAACATAAACCGATGGCGCGAACAGGTAGAGAAGATCAAGCGCAACATAATGATACCACTTAGAAGACCATAGCATTCTATGCGCAATAAATAAAGATGATAAACATAAACCGATGGCGCGAACAGGTAGAGAAGCTCAAGCGCATTATAATGATACCACTTGGGAGACCATAGCATTCTTTTTAAGAAAGATATTTGCAAATGTAAAAAATGCTTCAAATGACTCTTTTATTGCGCTATATGACAGTATATACGCGATTTAATCGTTTTCAACGTTGCGCAATAAATAAAGATGAAAAACATAAACCGATGGCGCGAACAGGTAGAGAAGATCAAGCGCAACATAATGATACCACTTAGAAGACCATAGCATTCTATGCGCAATAAATAAAGATGGAAAACATAAACCGATGGCGCGAACAGGTAGAGAAGATCAAGCGCAACATAATGATACCACTTAGAAGACCATAGCATTCTATGCGCAATAAATAAAGATGATAATCATAAACCGATGGCGCGAACAGGTAGAGAAGCTCAAGCGCATTATAATGATACCACTTGGGAGACCATAGCATTCTTTTTAAGAAAGATATTTGCAAATGTAAAAAATGCTTCAAATGACTCTTTTATTGCGCTATATGACAGTATATACGCGATTTAATCGTTTTCAACATTGCGCAATAAATAAAGATGAAAAACATAAACCGATGGCGCGAACAGGTAGAGAAGATCAAGCGCATCATAATGATACCACTTAGAAGACCATAGCATTCTATGCGCAATAAATAAAGATGAAAAACATAAACCGATGGCGCGAACAGGTAGAGAAGATCAAGCGCAACATAATGATACCACTTAGAAGACCATAGCATTCTATGCGCAATAAATAAAGATGATAAACATAAACCGATGGCGCGAACAGGTAGAGAAGCTCAAGCGCATTATAATGATACCACTTGGGAGACCATAGCATTCTTTTTAAGAAAGATATTTGCAAATGTAAAAAATGCTTCAAATGACTCTTTTATTGCGCTATATGACAGTATATACGCGATTTAATCGTTTTCAACGTTGCGCAATAAATAAAGATGAAAAACATAAACCGATGGCGCGAACAGGTAGAGAAGATCAAGCGCAACATAATGATACCACTTAGAAGACCATAGCATTCTATGCGCAATAAATAAAGATGAAAAACATAAACCGATGGCGCGAACAGGTAGAGAAGATCAAGCGCAACATAATGATACCACTTAGAAGACCATAGCATTCTATGCGCAATAAATAAAGATGATAAACATAAACCGATGGCGCGAACAGGTAGAGAAGCTCAAGCGCATTATAATGATACCACTTGGGAGACCATAGCATTCTTTTTAAGAAAGATATTTGCAAATGTAAAAAATGCTTCAAATGACTCTTTTATTGCGCTATATGACAGTATATACGCGATTTAATCGTTTTCAACATTGCGCAATAAATAAAGATGAAAAACATAAACCGATGGCGCGAACAGGTAGAGAAGATCAAGCGCAACATAATGATACCACTTAGAAGACCATAGCATTCTATGCGCAATAAATAAAGATGATAAACATAAACCGATGGCGCGAACAGGTAGAGAAGATCAAGCGCAACATAATGATACCACTTAGAAGACCATAGCATTCTATGCGCAATAAATAAAGATGATAAACATAAACCGATGGCGCGAACAGGTAGAGAAGCTCAAGCGCATTATAATGATACCACTTGGGAGACCATAGCATTCTTTTTAAGAAAGATATTTGCAAATGTAAAAAATGCTTCAAATGACTCTTTTATTGCGCTATATGACAGTATATACGCGATTTAATCGTTTTCAACATTGCGCAATAAATAAAGATGAAAAACATAAACCGATGGCGCAAACAGGTAGAGAAGATCAAGCGCATCATAATGATTCCACTTAGAAGACCATAGCATTCTATGCGCAATAAATAAAGATGAAAAACATAAACCGATGGCGCGAACAGGTAGAGAAGATCAAGCGCAACATAATGATACCACTTAGAAGACCATAGCATTCTATGCGCAATAAATAAAGATGATAAACATAAACCGATGGCGCGAACAGGTAGAGAAGCTCAAGCGCATTATAATGATACCACTTGGGAGACCATAGCATTCTTTTTAAGAAAGATATTTGCAAATGTAAAAAATGCTTCAAATGACTCTTTTATTGCGCTATATGACAGTATATACGCGATTTAATCGTTTTCAACATTGCGCAATAAATAAAGATGAAAAACATAAACCGATGGCGCGAACAGGTAGAGAAGATCAAGCGCAACATAATGATACCACTTAGAAGACCATAGCATTCTATGCGCAATAAATAAAGATGAAAAACATAAACCGATGGCGCGAACAGGTAGAGAAGATCAAGCGCAACATAATGATACCACTTAGAAGACCATAGCATTCTATGCGCAATAAATAAAGATGATAAACATAAACCGATGGCGCGAACAGGTAGAGAAGCTCAAGCGCATTATAATGATACCACTTGGGAGACCATAGCATTCTTTTTAAGAAAGATATTTGCAAATGTAAAAAATGCTTCAAATGACTCTTTTATTGCGCTATATGACAGTATATACGCGATTTAATCGTTTTCAACATTGCGCAATAAATAAAGATGAAAAACATAAACCGATGGCGCGAACAGGTAGAGAAGATCAAGCGCATCATAATGATACCACTTAGAAGACCATAGCATTCTATGCGCAATAAATAAAGATGAAAAACATAAACCGATGGCGCGAACAGGTAGAGAAGATCAAGCGCAACATAATGATACCACTTAGAAGACCATAGCATTCTATGCGCAATAAATAAAGATGATAAACATAAACCGATGGCGCGAACAGGTAGAGAAGCTCAAGCGCATTATAATGATACCACTTGGGAGACCATAGCATTCTTTTTAAGAAAGATATTTGCAAATGTAAAAAATGCTTCAAATGACTCTTTTATTGCGCTATATGACAGTATATACGCGATTTAATCGTTTTCAACATTGCGCAATAAATAAAGATGAAAAACATAAACCGATGGCGCAAACAGGTAGAGAAGATCAAGCGCATCATAATGATTCCACTTAGAAGACCATAGCATTCTATGCGCAATAAATAAAGATGAAAAACATAAACCGATGGCGCGAACAGGTAGAGAAGATCAAGCGCAACATAATGATACCACTTAGAAGACCATAGCATTCTATGCGCAATAAATAAAGATGATAAACATAAACCGATGGCGCGAACAGGTAGAGAAGCTCAAGCGCATTATAATGATACCACTTGGGAGACCATAGCATTCTTTTTAAGAAAGATATTTGCAAATGTAAAAAATGCTTCAAATGACTCTTTTATTGCGCTATATGACAGTATATACGCGATTTAATCGTTTTCAACATTGCGCAATAAATAAAGATGAAAAACATAAACCGATGGCGCGAACAGGTAGAGAAGATCAAGCGCAACATAATGATACCACTTAGAAGACCATAGCATTCTATGCGCAATAAATAAAGATGAAAAACATAAACCGATGGCGCGAACAGGTAGAGAAGATCAAGCGCAACATAATGATACCACTTAGAAGACCATAGCATTCTATGCGCAATAAATAAAGATGATAAACATAAACCGATGGCGCGAACAGGTAGAGAAGCTCAAGCGCATTATAATGATACCACTTGGGAGACCATAGCATTCTTTTTAAGAAAGATATTTGCAAATGTAAAAAATGCTTCAAATGACTCTTTTATTGCGCTATATGACAGTATATACGCGATTTAATCGTTTTCAACATTGCGCAATAAATAAAGATGAAAAACATAAACCGATGGCGCGAACAGGTAGAGAAGATCAAGCGCATCATAATGATACCACTTAGAAGACCATAGCATTCTATGCGCAATAAATAAAGATGAAAAACATAAACCGATGGCGCGAACAGGTAGAGAAGATCAAGCGCAACATAATGATACCACTTAGAAGACCATAGCATTCTATGCGCAATAAATAAAGATGATAAACATAAACCGATGGCGCGAACAGGTAGAGAAGCTCAAGCGCATTATAATGATACCACTTGGGAGACCATAGCATTCTTTTTAAGAAAGATATTTGCAAATGTAAAAAATGCTTCAAATGACTCTTTTATTGCGCTATATGACAGTATATACGCGATTTAATCGTTTTCAACGTTGCGCAATAAATAAAGATGAAAAACATAAACCGATGGCGCGAACAGGTAGAGAAGATCAAGCGCAACATAATGATACCACTTAGAAGACCATAGCATTCTATGCGCAATAAATAAAGATGAAAAACATAAACCGATGGCGCGAACAGGTAGAGAAGATCAAGCGCAACATAATGATACCACTTAGAAGACCATAGCATTCTATGCGCAATAAATAAAGATGATAATCATAAACCGATGGCGCGAACAGGTAGAGAAGCTCAAGCGCATTATAATGATACCACTTGGGAGACCATAGCATTCTTTTTAAGAAAGATATTTGCAAATGTAAAAAATGCTTCAAATGACTCTTTTATTGCGCTATATGACAGTATATACGCGATTTAATCGTTTTCAACATTGCGCAATAAATAAAGATGAAAAACATAAACCGATGGCGCGAACAGGTAGAGAAGATCAAGCGCATCATAATGATACCACTTAGAAGACCATAGCATTCTATGCGCAATAAATAAAGATGAAAAACATAAACCGATGGCGCGAACAGGTAGAGAAGATCAAGCGCAACATAATGATACCACTTAGAAGACCATAGCATTCTATGCGCAATAAATAAAGATGATAAACATAAACCGATGGCGCGAACAGGTAGAGAAGCTCAAGCGCATTATAACGATACCACTTGGGAGACCATAGCATTCTTTTTAAGAAAGATATTTGCAAATGTAAAAAATGCTTCAAATGACTCTTTTATTGCGCTATATGACAGTATATACGCGATTTAATCGTTTTCAACGTTGCGCAATAAATAAAGATGAAAAACATAAACCGATGGCGCGAACAGGTAGAGAAGATCAAGCGCAACATAATGATACCACTTAGAAGACCATAGCATTCTATGCGCAATAAATAAAGATGAAAAACATAAACCGATGGCGCGAACAGGTAGAGAAGATCAAGCGCAACATAATGATACCACTTAGAAGACCATAGCATTCTATGCGCAATAAATAAAGATGAAAAACATGAACCGATGGCGCGAACAGGTAGAGAAGATCAAGCGCATTATAATGATACCACTTGGGAGACCATAGCATTCTTTTTAAGAAAGATATTTGCAAATGTAAAAAATGCTTCAAATGACTCTTTTATTGCGCTATATGACAGTATATACGCGATTTAATCGTTTTCAACATTGCGCAATAAATAAAGATGAAAAACATAAACCGATGGCGCGAACAGGTAGAGAAGATCAAGCGCAACATAATGATACCACTTAGAAGACCATAGCATTCTATGCGCAATAAATAAAGATGATAAACATAAACCGATGGCGCGAACAGGTAGAGAAGCTCAAGCGCATTATAATGATACCACTTGGGAGACCATAGCATTCTTTTTAAGAAAGATATTTGCAAATGTAAAAAATGCTTCAAATGACTCTTTTATTGCGCTATATGACAGTATATACGCGATTTAATCGTTTTCAACGTTGCGCAATAAATAAAGATGAAAAACATAAACCGATGGCGCGAACAGGTAGAGAAGATCAAGCGCAACATAATGATACCACTTAGAAGACCATAGCATTCTATGCGCAATAAATAAAGATGAAAAACATAAACCGATGGCGCGAACAGGTAGAGAAGATCAAGCGCAACATAATGATACCACTTAGAAGACCATAGCATTCTATGCGCAATAAATAAAGATGATAAACATAAACCGATGGCGCGAACAGGTAGAGAAGCTCAAGCGCATTATAATGATACCACTTGGGAGACCATAGCATTCTTTTTAAGAAAGATATTTGCAAATGTAAAAAATGCTTCAAATGACTCTTTTATTGCGCTATATGACAGTATATACGCGATTTAATCGTTTTCAACGTTGCGCAATAAATAAAGATGAAAAACATAAACCGATGGCGCGAACAGGTAGAGAAGATCAAGCGCAACATAATGATACCACTTAGAAGACCATAGCATTCTATGCGCAATAAATAAAGATGGAAAACATAAACCGATGGCGCGAACAGGTAGAGAAGATCAAGCGCAACATAATGATACCACTTAGAAGACCATAGCATTCTATGCGCAATAAATAAAGATGATAATCATAAACCGATGGCGCGAACAGGTAGAGAAGCTCAAGCGCATTATAATGATACCACTTGGGAGACCATAGCATTCTTTTTAAGAAAGATATTTGCAAATGTAAAAAATGCTTCAAATGACTCTTTTATTGCGCTATATGACAGTATATACGCGATTTAATCGTTTTCAACATTGCGCAATAAATAAAGATGAAAAACATAAACCGATGGCGCGAACAGGTAGAGAAGATCAAGCGCATCATAATGATACCACTTAGAAGACCATAGCATTCTATGCGCAATAAATAAAGATGAAAAACATAAACCGATGGCGCGAACAGGTAGAGAAGATCAAGCGCAACATAATGATACCACTTAGAAGACCATAGCATTCTATGCGCAATAAATAAAGATGATAAACATAAACCGATGGCGCGAACAGGTAGAGAAGCTCAAGCGCATTATAATGATACCACTTGGGAGACCATAGCATTCTTTTTAAGAAAGATATTTGCAAATGTAAAAAATGCTTCAAATGACTCTTTTATTGCGCTATATGACAGTATATACGCGATTTAATCGTTTTCAACGTTGCGCAATAAATAAAGATGAAAAACATAAACCGATGGCGCGAACAGGTAGAGAAGATCAAGCGCAACATAATGATACCACTTAGAAGACCATAGCATTCTATGCGCAATAAATAAAGATGATAAACATAAACCGATGGCGCGAACAGGTAGAGAAGCTCAAGCGCATTATAATGATACCACTTGGGAGACCATAGCATTCTTTTTAAGAAAGATATTTGCAAATGTAAAAAATGCTTCAAATGACTCTTTTATTGCGCTATATGACAGTATATACGCGATTTAATCGTTTTCAACGTTGCGCAATAAATAAAGATGATAAACATAAACCGATGGCGCGAACAGGTAGAGAAGCTCAAGCGCATTATAATGATACCACTTGGGAGACCATAGCATTCTTTTTAAGAAAGATATTTGCAAATGTAAAAAATGCTTCAAATGACTCTTTTATTGCGCTATATGACAGTATATACGCGATTTAATCGTTTTCAACATTGCGCAATAAATAAAGATGAAAAACATAAACCGATGGCGCGAACAGGTAGAGAAGATCAAGCGCAACATAATGATACCACTTAGAAGACCATAGCATTCTATGCGCAATAAATAAAGATGATAAACATAAACCGATGGCGCGAACAGGTAGAGAAGCTCAAGCGCATTATAATGATACCACTTGGGAGACCATAGCATTCTTTTTAAGAAAGATATTTGCAAATGTAAAAAATGCTTCAAATGACTCTTTTATTGCGCTATATGACAGTATATACGCGATTTAATCGTTTTCAACGTTGCGCAATAAATAAAGATGAAAAACATAAACCGATGGCGTGAACAGGTAGAGAAGATCAAGCGCAACATAATGATACCACTTAGAAGACCATAGCATTCTATGCGCAATAAATAAAGATGAAAAACATAAACCGATGGCGCGAACAGGTAGAGAAGATCAAGCGCAACATAATGATACCACTTAGAAGACCATAGCATTCTATGCGCAATAAATAAAGATGAAAAACATAAACCGATGGCGCGAACAGGTAGAGAAGATCAAGCGCAACATAATGATACCACTTAGAAGACCATAGCATTCTATGCGCAATAAATAAAGATGATAATCATAAACCGATGGCGCGAACAGGTAGAGAAGATCAAGCGCATTATAATGATACCACTTGGGAGACCATAGCATTCTTTTTAAGAAAGATATTTGCAAATGTAAAAAATGCTTCAAATGACTCTTTTATTGCGCTATATGACAGTATATACGCGATTTAATCGTTTTCAACATTGCGCAATAAATAAAGATGAAAAACATAAACCGATGGCGCGAACAGGTAGAGAAGATCAAGCGCATTATAATGATACCACTTGGGAGACCATAGCATTCTTTTTAAGAAAGATATTTGCAAATGTAAAAAATGCTTCAAATGACTCTTTTATTGCGCTATATGACAGTATATACGCGATTTAATCGTTTTCAACGTTGCGCAATAAATAAAGATGAAAAACATAAACCGATGGCGCGAACAGGTAGAGAAGATCAAGCGCAACATAATGATACCACTTAGAAGACCATAGCATTCTATGCGCAATAAATAAAGATGAAAAACATAAACCGATGGCGCGAACAGGTAGAGAAGATCAAGCGCAACATAATGATACCACTTAGAAGACCATAGCATTCTATGCGCAATAAATAAAGATGATAAACATAAACCGATGGCGCGAACAGGTAGAGAAGCTCAAGCGCATTATAATGATACCACTTGGGAGACCATAGCATTCTTTTTAAGAAAGATATTTGCAAATGTAAAAAATGCTTCAAATGACTCTTTTATTGCGCTATATGACAGTATATACGCGATTTAATCGTTTTCAACGTTGCGCAATAAATAAAGATGAAAAACATAAACCGATGGCGCGAACAGGTAGAGAAGATCAAGCGCAACATAATGATACCACTTAGAAGACCATAGCATTCTATGCGCAATAAATAAAGATGGAAAACATAAACCGATGGCGCGAACAGGTAGAGAAGATCAAGCGCAACATAATGATACCACTTAGAAGACCATAGCATTCTATGCGCAATAAATAAAGATGATAATCATAAACCGATGGCGCGAACAGGTAGAGAAGCTCAAGCGCATTATAATGATACCACTTGGGAGACCATAGCATTCTTTTTAAGAAAGATATTTGCAAATGTAAAAAATGCTTCAAATGACTCTTTTATTGCGCTATATGACAGTATATACGCGATTTAATCGTTTTCAACATTGCGCAATAAATAAAGATGAAAAACATAAACCGATGGCGCGAACAGGTAGAGAAGATCAAGCGCATCATAATGATACCACTTAGAAGACCATAGCATTCTATGCGCAATAAATAAAGATGAAAAACATAAACCGATGGCGCGAACAGGTAGAGAAGATCAAGCGCAACATAATGATACCACTTAGAAGACCATAGCATTCTATGCGCAATAAATAAAGATGATAAACATAAACCGATGGCGCGAACAGGTAGAGAAGCTCAAGCGCATTATAATGATACCACTTGGGAGACCATAGCATTCTTTTTAAGAAAGATATTTGCAAATGTAAAAAATGCTTCAAATGACTCTTTTATTGCGCTATATGACAGTATATACGCGATTTAATCGTTTTCAACGTTGCGCAATAAATAAAGATGAAAAACATAAACCGATGGCGCGAACAGGTAGAGAAGATCAAGCGCAACATAATGATACCACTTAGAAGACCATAGCATTCTATGCGCAATAAATAAAGATGAAAAACATAAACCGATGGCGCGAACAGGTAGAGAAGATCAAGCGCAACATAATGATACCACTTAGAAGACCATAGCATTCTATGCGCAATAAATAAAGATGATAAACATAAACCGATGGCGCGAACAGGTAGAGAAGCTCAAGCGCATTATAATGATACCACTTGGGAGACCATAGCATTCTTTTTAAGAAAGATATTTGCAAATGTAAAAAATGCTTCAAATGACTCTTTTATTGCGCTATATGACAGTATATACGCGATTTAATCGTTTTCAACATTGCGCAATAAATAAAGATGAAAAACATAAACCGATGGCGCGAACAGGTAGAGAAGATCAAGCGCAACATAATGATACCACTTAGAAGACCATAGCATTCTATGCGCAATAAATAAAGATGATAAACATAAACCGATGGCGCGAACAGGTAGAGAAGCTCAAGCGCATTATAATGATACCACTTGGGAGACCATAGCATTCTTTTTAAGAAAGATATTTGCAAATGTAAAAAATGCTTCAAATGACTCTTTTATTGCGCTATATGACAGTATATACGCGATTTAATCGTTTTCAACGTTGCGCAATAAATAAAGATGAAAAACATAAACCGATGGCGTGAACAGGTAGAGAAGATCAAGCGCAACATAATGATACCACTTAGAAGACCATAGCATTCTATGCGCAATAAATAAAGATGAAAAACATAAACCGATGGCGCGAACAGGTAGAGAAGATCAAGCGCAACATAATGATACCACTTAGAAGACCATAGCATTCTATGCGCAATAAATAAAGATGAAAAACATAAACCGATGGCGCGAACAGGTAGAGAAGATCAAGCGCAACATAATGATACCACTTAGAAGACCATAGCATTCTATGCGCAATAAATAAAGATGATAATCATAAACCGATGGCGCGAACAGGTAGAGAAGATCAAGCGCATTATAATGATACCACTTGGGAGACCATAGCATTCTTTTTAAGAAAGATATTTGCAAATGTAAAAAATGCTTCAAATGACTCTTTTATTGCGCTATATGACAGTATATACGCGATTTAATCGTTTTCAACATTGCGCAATAAATAAAGATGAAAAACATAAACCGATGGCGCGAACAGGTAGAGAAGATCAAGCGCATTATAATGATACCACTTGGGAGACCATAGCATTCTTTTTAAGAAAGATATTTGCAAATGTAAAAAATGCTTCAAATGACTCTTTTATTGCGCTATATGACAGTATATACGCGATTTAATCGTTTTCAACGTTGCGCAATAAATAAAGATGAAAAACATAAACCGATGGCGCGAACAGGTAGAGAAGATCAAGCGCAACATAATGATACCACTTAGAAGACCATAGCATTCTATGCGCAATAAATAAAGATGAAAAACATAAACCGATGGCGCGAACAGGTAGAGAAGATCAAGCGCAACATAATGATACCACTTAGAAGACCATAGCATTCTATGCGCAATAAATAAAGATGATAAACATAAACCGATGGCGCGAACAGGTAGAGAAGCTCAAGCGCATTATAATGATACCACTTGGGAGACCATAGCATTCTTTTTAAGAAAGATATTTGCAAATGTAAAAAATGCTTCAAATGACTCTTTTATTGCGCTATATGACAGTATATACGCGATTTAATCGTTTTCAACGTTGCGCAATAAATAAAGATGAAAAACATAAACCGATGGCGCGAACAGGTAGAGAAGATCAAGCGCAACATAATGATACCACTTAGAAGACCATAGCATTCTATGCGCAATAAATAAAGATGGAAAACATAAACCGATGGCGCGAACAGGTAGAGAAGATCAAGCGCAACATAATGATACCACTTAGAAGACCATAGCATTCTATGCGCAATAAATAAAGATGATAATCATAAACCGATGGCGCGAACAGGTAGAGAAGCTCAAGCGCATTATAATGATACCACTTGGGAGACCATAGCATTCTTTTTAAGAAAGATATTTGCAAATGTAAAAAATGCTTCAAATGACTCTTTTATTGCGCTATATGACAGTATATACGCGATTTAATCGTTTTCAACATTGCGCAATAAATAAAGATGAAAAACATAAACCGATGGCGCGAACAGGTAGAGAAGATCAAGCGCATCATAATGATACCACTTAGAAGACCATAGCATTCTATGCGCAATAAATAAAGATGAAAAACATAAACCGATGGCGCGAACAGGTAGAGAAGATCAAGCGCAACATAATGATACCACTTAGAAGACCATAGCATTCTATGCGCAATAAATAAAGATGATAAACATAAACCGATGGCGCGAACAGGTAGAGAAGCTCAAGCGCATTATAATGATACCACTTGGGAGACCATAGCATTCTTTTTAAGAAAGATATTTGCAAATGTAAAAAATGCTTCAAATGACTCTTTTATTGCGCTATATGACAGTATATACGCGATTTAATCGTTTTCAACGTTGCGCAATAAATAAAGATGAAAAACATAAACCGATGGCGCGAACAGGTAGAGAAGATCAAGCGCAACATAATGATACCACTTAGAAGACCATAGCATTCTATGCGCAATAAATAAAGATGAAAAACATAAACCGATGGCGCGAACAGGTAGAGAAGATCAAGCGCAACATAATGATACCACTTAGAAGACCATAGCATTCTATGCGCAATAAATAAAGATGATAAACATAAACCGATGGCGCGAACAGGTAGAGAAGCTCAAGCGCATTATAATGATACCACTTGGGAGACCATAGCATTCTTTTTAAGAAAGATATTTGCAAATGTAAAAAATGCTTCAAATGACTCTTTTATTGCGC
The DNA here is from genome assembly GCA_035222895.1 of Strongylocentrotus droebachiensis. Taxonomy (NCBI): domain Eukaryota; kingdom Metazoa; phylum Echinodermata; class Echinoidea; order Camarodonta; family Strongylocentrotidae; genus Strongylocentrotus; species Strongylocentrotus droebachiensis. The sequence goes on along the minus strand of JAVYIG010002503.1, from coordinate 726 downwards.
TATATGACAGTATATACGCGATTTAATCGTTTTCAACATTGCGCAATAAATAAAGATGAAAAACATAAACCGATGGCGCGAACAGGTAGAGAAGATCAAGCGCATTATAATGATACCACTTGGGAGACCATAGCATTCTTTTTAAGAAAGATATTTGCAAATGTAAAAAATGCTTCAAATGACTCTTTTATTGCGCTATATGACAGTATATACGCGATTTAATCGTTTTCAACGTTGCGCAATAAATAAAGATGAAAAACATAAACCGATGGCGCGAACAGGTAGAGAAGATCAAGCGCAACATAATGATACCACTTAGAAGACCATAGCATTCTATGCGCAATAAATAAAGATGAAAAACATAAACCGATGGCGCGAACAGGTAGAGAAGATCAAGCGCAACATAATGATACCACTTAGAAGACCATAGCATTCTATGCGCAATAAATAAAGATGATAAACATAAACCGATGGCGCGAACAGGTAGAGAAGCTCAAGCGCATTATAATGATACCACTTGGGAGACCATAGCATTCTTTTTAAGAAAGATATTTGCAAATGTAAAAAATGCTTCAAATGACTCTTTTATTGCGCTATATGACAGTATATACGCGATTTAATCGTTTTCAACGTTGCGCAATAAATAAAGATGAAAAACATAAACCGATGGCGCGAACAGGTAGAGAAGATCAAGCGCAACATAATGATACCACTTAGAAGACCATA